>PVKE010000551.1:0-74779 GCA_004027555.1 Craseonycteris thonglongyai | reverse complement strand
TGGAGCTTGAGCCCTACACGAGGCATATTTTAACTAAGGTCTGTATAGATATGTGTTCGAAATGTGCTTACCAGAGTAAGCTCTATATTAAAAACATTGTGCAAATCACAGTTTTACACACGCCTCACTACCAGCGAAAGAGAAGCCTGCAAATTAAGACCTTTAAGTGATCTTTAAAGTACAGTTTTCATCTACTCACTGTTTTGCTCAGTTATTTACAAAGGAAACGACCTCACTAGTGTACACGGGGAAATCGGTTTCCATAAATAGAGGGCAACCTAACAATAGCTCCAATGAAAACAACACCGGGATTAAATTCTAGAGATTCTGCTGACTGCCTGTCCCCTTCTACAGGATTAGCAAGTGTCAGAATCATATTAGAACCAAACTGAGACTCCTTTTTGATGTCCGGAGGAGGACTGAAAAAGAGACTTCCCAGAGGGATGCTTTTTCTCCCCGAGTGACATGTCTGTGCTGTGTCCCCATCCTCCTGAAATCATGGCTGGGATTGGCCCTGGGGCCTGGAAGGAAGGCTGGGTGGGCAGGAGTGAAATCTCTACTCTTCCTCCCTCTTCCCAAGGAGAAGGGCAGATCAGATGGTGTTGGGGAGCAGGCCCTGTCCGGGGTGTCAAGATTTGGGTTCAAGTCCCCCTTTGCCCCTAATTGGATGACTGGGGCAAGTCCCTTCTCGTCTCTGAGCCTCATCTGTGAAATGACAAGATGGGGTGGATGGAAGTTTTCCAGCTATTTCCTGGCATCCCACAGTTTCACAGAGGTGCCAGGCTAGCTGAGGTGAGGGGCAAGGGGGGCATGCTCAGATAGCCAGGCCTCCTGCTCCAGGGCAGTGTTGCTTTGATCTGTTTACCCATTGTGCTTCCTCCTGAGGTTTCACTTAGGACAGTCTCCTGGTCATACAGCCTTACTCTTTCCTGCCTGTCCAGAGTTGACCCCATGAGGAAACCAGGCAGCCTGGCTCACTGTGCCCCCCTGAACCTTGAGGTTGCCTTTCTGGGTTCTTACTTTCTCCCATTTCTAGAGTGAGAGGAATGCGAGCAGCTTGGAGCCCTTTCTGGAGAAGAATACTAATAGCGGCATCTTCTGCAGGGCATTCAGCTCAGTGCAGACGGCAGAGGGCTTCACCAGCCCGGTCTCATTTGCCTTAAATGTCCTTGTGAGTCAAAAAGGGCAGGATTTTGGTGTATGTGTGTATGTGTGTATGTTTTCTTTAATCCAAAGCACCGGCTCCAACTGAGGCCTTCTTTCAGGGACATGAAGGTCGCCTCATTAACTGGTACAATACTGGTGGAACCGTGTAATTCAGGAATGTCGGCAGCCACTGCTTATTCAGGGCTTGGGGAGGGCCAGGCTCTGCGCTCAGCCCTTCCTGTGTGCTGCCTCATCTGGTTCTCACAGCAGCCTTTTGAAGTGAGCATTGTTGAAAGTCCCATTTGACAAAGCAGGGCACTGAGGCTCAGAGAGCTGAAGTGACTTGCCCAAGGCCACACAGCTGAGCATGCGTGTTCATCAGTTCATGTGTGGTCTTGGTAAGATGCTGATGGTGGCTCCCAGAGGGCCAGGACTTTGAGTCACAAGAGTTCAGACAGCAGGTTTCCCAGCAGCCTATGCGTCATGCAGGATGATTTTGAGTCATGACCCTAGAGTATAACTGTACATTTATTTCACAAGTGGCAGCATCTCTTGATTGGTTTGCAAGGTACTGGCTGGCTGTGCCATGCATGGGAACAGTGCATTGCTGGGTGCCCAGTACATCTTTGGAAAAGTCATGGTCCTTTTGATATCAGCCTTGCATTTACCTACAAGGAGAATTCTTCCATATTTTTTTTTAAATATTTATTTTTATTGTTTTTGACAGAGAGAAAGATACAGAGACAGAGAGAAGGGGGAGGGCCCAGAACAGTCTCCATGGTTGCACATCATTCGTTTTTGCACATAGTTTCATTCTACAGGTGGGAGAGGGCTGCACAGGGCAGGAACTGGGCCGGGGTCTTCACCCCAGTGAGAACTGAACTGGGGGCACTCCCCAGTTCAGCATATGGGTCCACACGGGCCAGGGCCGGGATTCGATCCTTGGTCCCTGGGGCTGCAAAGTGAGCGCTTAACCCACTGAGCCATCCCAGCTTCCCAAATTCTTTCATATTTGACAGGTGAAGATCTGAGGTTTGTAGCAGAATGACCACAGACATATGACAGCACCATTTTTTATTACTTATCCAATGGCAGGCACTTTAAAAAAAATTTTTTTTTAGTGATTTATTTATTTATTTTTAAATTGTTTTTGACAGAGAGAGAGAGAGAGATACAGAAACAGAGAGATAACTGAACTGAGGGAACTCTCTAGTTCAGCATATGGGTCCACACAGGCCGGGGCTGGGATTCGATCCTCGGTCCCTGGCGTGGCAAAGTGAGCGCTTAACCCACTGAGCCATCCCGGCTTCCCCAAGGCACTTTAACATGCAATATCTTATTTAATTTTCCTAAGTGCCCCATGAGTGAGATGATACTATTCCCATTTTACACTTGGGGAAATTGAGGCCTAGAGAAGTTACAAAGCCTCCTCAAGCACACACGGCAGAGCCAGGCCAGAGTCTAGGACTTTTCTCTGCTAGAGGCCTGGTGGAGGTGACCGCACAGTGCTGGCTTGCTAGGTGTGGGCCCTGTGCAGTCACCTAGGGCCCCATGCCCGGAACAAGCTCAGCACTCTGCTGTTGCTTTTTTGACATTCTTAATTTTTAAGCAAGGGTCATGTATTTTCTAGGCCCCGCAACCTTTGTAGCTGGCCCTGGAGTAGCAGGACACTTCTAGGCCCTCAGTGGGAGGAGGGGCAGCGCCCGGTTTTCCCCTCACCCCTCTCTCCTCTGCCCATCCTAGGCCCTGTTTGATACTCAGAATGAACTACGCACACACATCCCAAACTTCACCTTCAACCTGGGTTACTCAGGGAAATTCTTCCACACAGGTAAGTGGGCCAGGCTCGGCCCCCATTGGCAACTTCCAGACTCCCTCCCATCCAGACCTCAGAGCACTATGCCACGGGGGCAGCAGGTGGGCTGATGGGCTATGTTAGGGGCACATTTGACCCCTGTGTGCCCCACCCCCCACCCCCCAAGCTAACAGCCCAGGCAGCCCCATCTGGGGACAGCAACAGAGTGGTGACAGCTCCTATTTGTATCCCCCTGGCCTGTAGGCTATCTTGTACTGGGGACACATCTTCTCCCTCTTATCACTCTCTCACCCCCACCTTTTAGAATTATTTGTACTATTTTTGATTTAGAAACTTAATTGCATTTTAAGAAATTATAGCATAGAAAGTAAAAATGTCCTATAATGTGCCCACCTGGTGGCGACCACCATTACAGGTTTATTTTCAAGTCCTAAGGGTTGAGGTTGAGGGCTGTGGGTGGCCTAGTTGATGTGTTTCCTCTTGCTGCCTTTTGCTTGGGCCACAGTGAGGTCAGCCTCTCTGAGTTTCAGGCAAAACCCTATTAGTTTGCAATTCTGGGGGAGAAGTGTATACTATAGCCCGGAAGCCAAATAAGAGTGGTACTGGGTTGTCTCTCTGCATTTTTGATAGTCTCAACCCTTAGCATATCAGAGGTTGTTGTAGTAATACACACAAAACAGAGAATTAAACATGCAGCAGATACACAAAGAGCTTCTACAAATCAATAAGTAAAAGATGAATGACCCCGCAGAAAAATAGGAATAGCGCCAGCACAGACATAGCAGCGCCGGAAGAAACCCTGGGATTGTTGCCTCCGAACCCTGCATTGTACAAAGAGGAGAAGGACTTGGCTAAAGTCACAGTGTAGATGGGCCCAGGGCCCTGGGCTGGGGTGCTGTGTGCTCCCATGCTGTCGCTCAGGCAGCTCTTGGCGGGTGGGCCGGGCTGAGCTGCCTGTGCCGTGGCTGCAGGTACTGACGCTGAGGACGCTGGGGATGACCTGCTGCTGTCCTACGTGAAGGAGTTCTGGTGGTTCCCCCACATGTGGAGCCACATGCAGCCCCACCTTTTCCACAACCAGTCGGTGCTGGCCGAGCAGATGGCCCTGAACAAGAAGTTCGCTGTCGTGAGTAAGATTGCCTACAGGGCAGAGCCGGGCGGGCTCGGGGCTGGGCTGGGGGTCCAACCGCGGGCCTCTGGCTGCTTTCCCAGTTCTGTCTAACAGCTCTTTATGAACATCTTGGTAGCTCGTTGAATCTTCAGAGGCCCCAAGAGTCAGGTATTGAAAACCTTGCTTTTAGACAAGACACCGAAGCTCCGAGAGGCCACGCCAGCTAATGAGAGTCCGGCCAGGACTTAAACCCAGGCCTGTGTGTTTCCTGAGCCCAAGCTCTTCTCTCCGGGCTGGAAAGGGAACTCCAGAAAGCTGGAGTGGGTGTGTGGCCGGGGGGATGAGGCCTGTGCTGCTTCAGCCTGGGCCCCCCAGCCACTTACAGGCCCCAAAAGGGAGGACAAGCCCTGTCGTGTTCCTCACTCTGGGTGCTGGAGGCATGATGCTGGGCTGGGAGTTAGAGTCCCAGCTCAGCCATTCCTTTGCTTGTAGACAGGGCGCATCCCCTTCCCTTGAGGTCCTCATTTTCCCCATCTGCACCCTGAGGGCTTTTAGACCCACTGCCCTGCTGCTTCTGACTTCTCCCTCCAGCTCTATAAAGGGGAAATAAGGCCCAGCGGGGAAGGAACCCCGTGCTCACCCTGCCCTGGCTCTCCTCTCCCCAGGAGCACGGCATTCCCACTGACATGGGGTACGCGGTGGCGCCCCACCACTCGGGTGTGTACCCTGTGCATGTGCAGCTCTACGAGGCCTGGAAGCAGGTGTGGAGCATCCGCGTGACCAGCACGGAGGAGTACCCACATCTGAAGCCGGCCCGCTACCGCCGCGGCTTTATCCACAACGGCATCATGGTGAGCGGCCCTGGGAGCTGGGTGTGCACAGGCTGTCCTGGGAAGCGTGGCTTTGGTGAGCTGGGTCGGGGTCTCAGGCCAGTTTCTGCTGCCCCCGCTGGCAGCTGAGGCTCTCTAGCCCAGGGAAGGTGCACTGCCCGGCTCCTTTCTTGAGCTCCTAACCTTAGCTTTTGTGTTCGGGGGTCAGGGGGAGAACGTTCTTCAAAGGGGCCTGTAGTGAGGCCTTGGAACAGGCGTCTGCCTCATTCACTTGTTTGCTCATTTAAAATTTGGTCATGTGGGGAAGCCGGGATGGCTCAGTGGGTTAAGCGCTCACTTTGCAGCGCCAGGGACCGAGGATCGAATTCCTGCTCCAGCCCATGCGAAACCATGTGCTGAACTGGGAGCTCCCCCAGTTCAGTTCTCTCTCTCTCTCTCTCTCTCTTTCTCACTCTCTCTCTCTCTCTCTCTCTCTCTCTCTCTCTCTCTCTGTCAAAAATAAAAAAATATATATAAAAAAAAAAATGGATTGACTTCTTAAAAAAAAAAAAATTTGGTCATGAGCTTCTACTCTGTGCCTGTCCCTTTTCTAGGCATCGGGGATACGAAGTGCACAGACCCAGCCAAAGTCCCTGCCCTGTAGACCTGGCATTCTGGTGGCAGGAGTGTGCTCATACATACGTAAAGTGTCTGATGGTCAGGTGGTGGCAGGTGCTGTGGAGTGAGATCGAGCAGGGCAGGGTGATAGGGAGGGCTAGAGGAGAGAAGCTGCTTTAAACAAGGTGGTTCTCGAGGGCTTCCTGGGAGTGAGCCAGGCGCTGTGTGAGGAAGAGCAGGCGAGGCAGAGGAAGCAGCAGGTGCAAGGCCCTGAGACAGGATGGGAAGCTTCTGAAGGGAGTTCCGTTAGCATCTGACCTGTATTTTAAACTGGTTTCTGTCTTTCTGGCTGCTGCGTGGAGCAGAGACCGTTAGAGACAGAGTGGGACGCAGGAGACTTTAGGAGGCTACTACAATCTTCCAGACAAGAAATGGAGGTGGTGGCTTGGACCAGGTGCTATGTTGGGACGTGATCTAGAAGATGGAGCTAGCAGGATCTGCTGAAGAGTTGGGTACAGGGTATGGGAGAGATGAGTCAAGAATGACTACATGGTTTTTTGCCTGAGTCACTGGAAGAATGAGTTATTAGCACAGATGGCATAGCTGTGGGAAGTCCAGGTTCATCCATCCATCCATCCATCTCTCCATCCATCCATCCGTCTCTCCATTCATCCATCCATCTCTCCATCCACCCACCCAATTCCTCAGCATCAGGCACTTGTATCAAGTCCAGAATGAGGTCCTAACAAGCAAGGCACATGTCTGCTCTCTTGGAGCCCACAGTTTCATGAGAAGAGACAGATAATGATCAGTTAAGCCGTGACCAGGAGGGCTCCCAGGCAGGTTCTCATGCTTGAGAAGAGTTGCAGAGCGTGACGGGGAGAGATGCTCTAGAGGGGCTCAGGGGCCTTTGCTGGGCAAACAGCCCACGTCTCCAGAAACATTCTCCCTCGCCCACCTCTCTTACTTTCAGATCAGCTCATTTGGTACAGAGAATAGCCGTGAAGTTTGTAAAATAGCCAGGGCCAGAGGGCTCACCAGGGGACTGTCACCGGCTGCAGAAGGTCTCTGGGGGAGAAGAATGAAGCGGGGGGGCTGTGTGCTCACACAGGAGACTGGCCGTTCTGAAGAAGAGTGCTTTCCCCGCCACCCATGCCTGGAGACGCCATAGCTCCTCTCTCTCCCACCCGCAGGTCCTCCCACGGCAGACCTGCGGCCTCTTCACACACACCATCTTCTACAGTGAGTACCCCGGTGGCTCCGGCGAGCTGGACAAGATCATCAACGGGGGTGAGCTCTTCCTCACCGTGCTCCTCAACCCTGTGAGTGCTCCCCAGCCCTCGGCCGGTGGTGAGGAGGGACTGTCACACAGCCTGTCTGTCCTGGGGCAGGCCTCCTGGGGCTGGGGGAGGAGGGGTGGAGCAGGTGTGAGGATCCAGACTCAGGACACCCTTTGTCCAGCCCTGGCTCTGTTCCTACTCTGCTGCAGGGCTGCCTTCTTTTTTCCTTCATAATCTTGTATTCAGCCCAATAGCGACAGCATTTTTGCTTGTGTTCTCTTTCTGGTCTTTGTGTGTGTGTATAAATATACAGGGTCCGGCAGAGGTAACGCCCTTTTCTAAGTAGTGTAGTGCGCTTGAATGTGATATCGTTATGTTACAGGGTTACGTGCTTATGGTTTTATACTAGTCCTAAGGGGCGTCACTTCTGCCGGACCCTGTATATTAATACACAGAGTAAACCATTACTATATTAAACACAGGGTCTGGTGAAATTATGCCCTTTTCTAAGTAGTGTAGTGTGCTTGAGTGTGATATTACGTTACAGAATTACATGCTTATGATTTTGTAATAAGAAATTTGGTATAGATGACCAGCTCATAAAAAAGGATGTTACTTCTGCTGGACCCTATATAAAACTATATGCGTTTATAATATATATATTTTAAACTGTTCTCCTGAGCTTGCTGGACCTCTTTTTTCTTATCTGTAAAGTGGAAATAATCATTCATGTTTTAATATAGATATCAAGATATTAAACAAATATCAAATAGTGGCGTTATTTAGCTTTGTGGGATAACCAAGTACTCCTTGTCTTTCATGCACCCCCTGCAGCCCCCTCCCTCCCCCCCCCCCGCAAAAAAAAATACAACAGAACACCCAAATAACTGCGCAGTAGGCCAGCCTGCCATTTCAGGGCTGTCACAGTTGATGGTCAGTCCGACCTGCATTCGCCTGGCCCGGTCACATGGCAAGTTTGTTGGGGGCCTCAGTGAACCTGTAATCTGAAGCAAGACCAAAGGGTCAGATGTGGGTGAAGGTGGTTTAGAGGCTGGCTAGCCCCTGCATCCCACCTCCCTTTCCTGGAGCAGATCAGCATCTTCATGACGCACCTGTCCAACTACGGCAATGACCGCCTGGGCCTGTACACCTTCAAGCACCTGGTGCGCTTCCTGCACTCCTGGACCAACCTCCGGCTGCAGACGCTGCCCCCTGTTCAGCTGGCCCACAAGTACTTCCAGCTCTTCTCCGAGGAGAAGGACCCGCTCTGGCAGGTGGGTGGGTGGGAGAGCGGCCTGGAGGCCTTGTCTCAGGGGTGGAATGCCCACCACAGGTACAGACTCCAGACACGGGCTCGGCCCTGACGTCCTCAGAGGCTCCCTGGAGTGGAAACTCAGGTGCACGTGGCTGACTCATGTGTCCTTGTGTGCTCGTATGTGCACGCCTCCCACACAGGCCTGCAGGCCTGCACCGTCATACACAGTCTCTGTTAAAACCTCAGTACAAAACTGTAACAAAAAGGGAGCTGGGTCTGGTTGACGTGTAGCAAGCAGCTGCCTGGACTCGTTACCCTTAGAGAGTCTTTATGCGCTTCTCATTCCCGCAGGCCCTGAGCCATGGGAAAAGGGGCTGCCGGGAGGGTTTGGGGGGACAGTTCTTGGGGACGTTTGATGCTGGGGCTGTTAGAAACTAGAAGCAGAAGCTGGAATTGTTGGCAGTCTCATAGGTCAAACCAGGTCAACAAACCATGGTTTGTGGGCCAAATCTGGCCTGTGGTCTGTTTTTGTAAATAAAGGTTTATTGAAACCCAGATACGCTCATTCTTGTATATATTGTCTGTGGCTGCTTTCAAGCTCTAATCCAACAGCAAAGTAGTTGTGACAGAGACCGGAGAGTACCCAAGCCTAAAATATTTACTAAACATTTCAAAAGACTTACTAAACTTTAGAAGAAGTTTGCTGACCTTTTAGTTCAGACACAGTCCAATTAAATTCAATAAGCACTCATGAGCTCCTGTTATGGGCCAAGCAGTAGGCTGAGTATTTTGCTCCGATGTACCAGAAATGGTCCATGCCTGCCAGCAATCCCTTGTCCCGAGGTGATGTGAGCATGATACATGTCATAAAGCCTGTCAGTCAGGGCTGTAAGAGCCACACGTCAATGTGCAATGGAAGTCCACTCACTGGGCTCTTGGGCCCCCCTGAAAGCCTTTCCATTGTCGTTCTAGGACCCTTGTGAGGACAAACGCCACAAAGACATCTGGTCCAAGGAGAAGACGTGTGACCGCTTCCCAAAGCTCCTCATCATTGGCCCCCAGAAAACAGGCAGGTCTCTCCACTCTTGACCAGCCTCGCCCACCCCCTGCTGTCTCGGCCACAGACTTCAGCGAACCACCTTACCCTGGTCCCACTCCCCAATAATCTGGACCCTCTTTCCCAGGAAGTGGGAGTGAAGTTGGGGTGAACATGAATTGCCTAGCAGGGTGGAAGTGGGAACCAGGTGGAGGGTGGGCATGGAATTCTTCACTCTGTCCTGAACCACAGCCTCAGGGAGCACTCCCTGTGTCCTCCTGGGAGTCTCTGAGTCTAGGTAGAGAAGCCCAGATCAGCTGCTCTGCAAGGCTGAGCATTGCCAGGTAAAACTGGTTCAGTGCAAAGAGGGCTGCAATCGACTAGTCATGTCTGCCAGACGTGCAGGGGAGAGAAACAATGACAGGATTGCCAAGTATTTGCTGTCAGCACTCTGTAAGGCATGATTGGGCACTCCCGTTTTACAACAAACAAACAAACAAACAAACAGTGAGGTTCAGAGAAGTTAAATCACGTCCTCTTACACATTCAGTTAGGAAATGACAGAGCCATGTCTTGAACCCTGGTCTCAGTAACCCCAACGTTTATGCTCTTGAGCACCAAGCCCTGTAGTCTCCTTCCCTGCTGAGACTTCTTCTTAGAGCATAGTAACTGTAGACTCACACACAAGAAAAGAAGATGGAGGGGTGGGTCCTGTGCTGTCCAACAGGGAAGGAGCTATGAGTGAGGGAAGGGCACCCAGAAGAAGGGGAAGATTTCTTAGCCTTTTAAGGATTTCACATCAACAACTGGAGGGTCTGGGGATCTGTTTTCTCTTGAGCTCCTCCCCAGTATCAGAGGACAGAGGCCCAGAGCTGGAAAGGTCCAGCAGAAACCATCTAGCTCTGGGATCATGAGGAGATCATCCGTTGGATGTGGCTGCTGGATACAGTGGTGAGAAGGATGAGGCCAAGTCCTTATTCAGTGATGAAGAACGCTGTGATGGATTAGTGATGTCTGCAGTGTGTACAGGAATTGCAGTGCTCACATTCATGCCATTTATTTTCTTCACTGTCTAGACGTGGAAACTAAGCCCTAGAGAGGGGAAGGACTTTCCCAGGATTTCACAGTGAGAAAGGGCGAGCTAGGAGCAGAGCCTAGGATTTCAGACTCCATCTTTGTGTTGGGGGCGGGGCACTGGTCTCAGCTGCCGTCCTCCCCCATAGGCACCACGGCCCTCTACCTGTTCCTGGGGATGCACCCGGACCTCAGCAGCAACTACCCCAGCTCAGAGACCTTTGAGGAGATCCAGTTTTTTAACGGCCACAACTACCACAAAGGCATCGACTGGTGAGTGGGCCTTTCTGTGCACAGTGGGACAGGAAGGCTGTCACGGAGCCTGCCGGGGGGCAGGTCTGCTCTGGTCACCGCAGGAAGCAGCTGGTGCTTGCTGGTGCTTGCTGACATGCAGCTGAAGTTTCTGTAAACAGGGACAAAGTGCCATGACCCTGGAGTCATGGTGTCGGAGCCTTGTCACAGATGGGACACTTGATGAGGAAGCCCTTTGCCCCTTTGCATTATTGCCCAGGGTCAGGGCTGCTGGGAGTCGGAGTCCAGCCCCTCCCTTGCTTGCACAGAAACATCCTGACTCCCAGAGGAGGACAGGGACTTGCCCAAGGTTGAGGGGACAGAGCAGGGGCTAAAATCCAAGTGTGCAGACCCTTCCCACTGACCATGGAGCAGGAGGCGTTCTTGTAGGCCCCTCAGAGGCGGCTCACTAGCCTTCAGGGAGTCACCTGGGAGGTGGTTGACACTGTAGCTTCCCACCAGAACCTGTCACCAGGGGCTACCTGGGGGCTTGGGGGCCACGTGGGGATGGTTTTACTCTCCAGTTTTTCAATTTGCATCTTTCTCTCCTACTTTCTTACATATTTTCTAACCCTATCTAGGTATTACTTTAGTTTATTATTGTTATATCAGTGGTTTACCTGGGTGGAGAAAGTATGGGGATTCTTCACTTTGTTTTTTGGCATTTTTCTGTATGCATTTCTCTCTCTCTCTCTCTCTCTCTCTCTCTCTCTTTCTCATTCTCTCACTCTCTCTGTCTATTATCTCTTTGTTTCCCTCCCTTCCTCCCTCCCTGTCTTTCTGTCGATCTCTAATATGTCCACAACCTCTTATCTAGAACCCACTGCAGCCAGATGTATTATTGGAAGTCAGCATTTTTCAGATTGCAGAGTGACACCATACATTTAGCACTGCCTTCGGCAGGGCCTGGGCAGCACCCCATTAGCAAATACGTCAATATGTCTGTAGCAAAGTATGTGAATATTTACAGGAAGTAAGATTAATAAATTAGGTTTCACTGCCAAGTGGTCTTGCTACAAACTTAGGGAAAAAAACTTGTTTTCAGAGCTTTCTTAGTTTAGGTATTACGATGGATTGTGGGCAGACAGATGCATTTTATAAAGAAAATTCAGAAAGATGAGAGAGAGAGAAAGCAGTTTCTCAGCCACATTACCAAGATTTAGATTTTTTCGGTAGGTGTAGGGTGGGTGCAGGAATCTCCCAAGCCCCCAGTGGTTCTGATAAATGGGCCCCTGAGGCCACCCTGGAGAACCTGTCTCAGGACAGAGGAGGGATCCTGACCTTAACTAGGATGAGCTTTGGTTCCCATGAACCCCTGAAGTTGTACCTCTATTTTGCATGTAGTGCCCCTGGGAGGGTGTGGGGTGTTCATTTAGTTATCTGAGGGGTCCTCAACCTAGAGATGGTCCCAAAGGACTGATGTGATGGTCACGCCAGGTAGGCTATGGGAGGTTCATGTGGAAAGCTGTCAGGCCGCTCTGAGTCCCAGATCGCCCTCTAGAGGCAGTGAGAGTTAGAGCCTGTTTCACTCGGGGAGCATCTGTGATGTAAGGCAGGGGTGTCAAACTGGCGGCCTGCGGGCCGCATGTGGCCCCTGAGGTAATTTTTTGTGGCCCACGATGCTCTGAAATAAAATGAAAATAGAAAAAATTGTTATGAAGAAAATAGTGCTTAGGGGAGATGGAGGCAATACCATTCACACAATTCCCTCGTTAACCCTTTAACTACTGAAGACGAGTATACACGTGGCCCAGTGCCTTTCCTGGGGGCCTGTGGGCGTGTATAAACGCGCTGACTCAGTTCCGGCGACGTTTGTAAATGTGATGTGGCCCGCGTGAATCTTGCCTGTTGCACCAAATGGCCCGTGTTTTAATTGAGTCTGACACCCCTGATGTAAAGACACGATGCCCTTCTCATGCTCCGCAACCCATGTCGCCTCCATAAGTCTTCAGAGCCTTGTGACCCTAAGATCTCCCTGAAAAGGGATGAATTCTGAAAAGGGAGACTATGAAGTGGCCATGTGTCTAGAATCTCTGCCAGAAGCGAGTCCTTGTTTGGCTGGGAACCATGTGTTCGGCGTGCTTTCGGAAGTTCTACCCCCAACGACCCTTGCCCTCTCATGCTGCGTCCTTCCTCATGAAGCTTGCCTGTGAGCCTCTTATCCGGGCTTCCTGCAGGTACATGGAGTTCTTCCCCATCCCCTCCAACACCACCTCCGACTTCTACTTTGAGAAAAGCGCCAACTACTTTGATTCGGAAGTGGCGCCCCGGCGGGCAGCTGCCCTTTTGCCCAAGGCCAAGGTCCTGACCATCCTCATCAACCCAGCGGACCGGGCCTATTCCTGGTACCAGGTGAGCTGGGCTGGGGCAGGGCCCTGGGTGGGGTTACGGGGCTCTATCTGCCACTCAGCTACACATTTATTCATTCAACTAGTAGCTACTAAACACCTACCCCAAGCTAGGCTCCTGGGATGTGGTGGTAGGTGAGAATAGAGTCCTACCTCTTTAGCACTTGTAGCCTGATGAAGGAGACAGGCAGAACTCTACGGTGAATCCCAGCCCCCACTTGCCCACCCCCCTAGCTTTGTCTGGGGACCTGCCTCTCATTCTGACACCAGTAAGTGGTGGAGGCCCCTTCCACCTTGACAAAGCCTAGATTTGGTGAACAGGGATCTGGGCTGATACTAACTGTGGCATTGGGTGGGGTGGGGGTAGGAATTCACTGAAGGACAAGACACAGGCCCTGCCATTCTTAGGATGCAAATGTCTGATCAGATAAGGAAGTTATGGGACTACATCCGTGCCAGAGACAGGAGGACTCCTAGGCCCTACTTCACTTTGTAAGAACTGGAACTTCCTTTAATTTGGATAAGCTGACTGCATTTCTTCTGAGCGCCGTTCTCCTGGCCTTATAAGAAAGCATAAGTGCGGGCATTCTGGGGGGGTTCCCTCCCCCGCCTGCCACATGCTTGGGCGTTGGGGGTATCTGGTCTACCGGCGAGTCCAGGAAGGCCTCTGGGCACTTCCGGCAGCTCTCTGACACCCTGTGGACCTGTTCATTTGGGTGCTTCGGGTGGCTGTCTCCTCTCTGGGGCCTCATTGTGTCCACAGTGCGGGCAGGGGGTTGGGTACAGACCCTCTTTGTTTTCTGGTCTCAAGGCCTCTCCCGTTCCTGAGCTGTATGTGATCCTTAGTTGGGGGTACAGGGGCTGGTGCCCCCTGGCTGGCAGGTTCCTAATCTCTGGACTGTGGTAATGCACAGATGCCAACAGCCCATGGCATGACTTTAGGTGGTTCAAGCCTGGGATTTCCCCCTTCCAATTCTTCCCCAATCCTGTCTTAGTCTGCTTGGGCTGCCCTAACAAAATATCGCAGACGGGGTGGCTTACACAACAGACACTTATTGCTCACGGCTCTGGAGGCTAGAAGTCCAAGATCGAGGTGCTGCCAATACAGTTCCTGGTGAGAATGCTCTTCTGGCTTTTAGACAATGTGTTCTCACATGGCAGAGAGAGAGAGAGAGAGAGAGAGAGAGAGAGAGAGAGAGAGAGAGAGAGCGAGCAAGCCAGTGGGCTGTCGGGTGTGTCTTCTTACAGGGACGCTAATCCCATCACAAGGGCCTCATCCTCATAACCTCATCCAAACCTCTACCTCCCAAAGGCCCCTTCTCAAATATTATCACATTGGGGATTAAGGCTTCAGTATATGAATTTGGGGGAGGGGACAAACATTCCCTCTATAACGTCTGACTTCTATAAAGGAGAAATTCTTAATTTGATGCAATGGCACTTAACCACATTTTTCCATATGTAAGATGATCCTTTTGTCTAAAATTGTTAGACCAAAAATTGGGGGTTGTCTTATACATGGGAGCAACCCGTGCACTGATTTAATGTTGGGTTAGAAAAGTAGGGGTCATCTTATACGGGAGATGTCTTATACACAGGAAAATAAGGTACATCCTTTCTGATACTGCTAGACTGTTTTCAACAAAGAGAGCGCAGGCTTTGGGTTCAGGGCCTGTAGCAGATGTTTGTGTCTGGCTGGTATTTGAAAACATTGTTTTATTTTTATTGTATTTATGAACAATTACCTTCTTTTTTTTTTAAGATTTATTTTATTGATTTTTGACAGAAAGAAACAGAGACAGAGAGAGACAGAGGGGGAGGGCCCAGAGCAGTCTCCATAGTTGACATTAGTTTTCCATATCGTTTCACTCCACAGGAGGGCACAGGGCTGCACAGGGCAGGAACTGGGCCGGGAGCCTCACACAGAGGTCCTGGCAAGAACTGAACTGGGGACACTCCCCAGTTCAGCATGTGGGTCTGCACAGGCCGGGATTCGATCCTAGGTCCCTGGGGCTTCAAAGTGAGTGCTTAACCCACTGAGCCATCTCAGCTTTCCCAACAGTTACCTTCTATGTGTGACGGCTATTCTAGTTTTCCATTTATGGAGGTGCTAGGGAATTTTATTTTGAAATAAATTTACATGGCTAAGAAAGATGGGTCGACGTAAAGAAAACGATGTTGACATTGGCACATGCAGGTGGTTTGTGGATATTGCAGAAATCGCAGCGATGGCATGCAGGTGACCAACCCTGGGAAACTCTGATCTAATCCAACTCACATCTTGCAAAGGTGGGGAAACTGGGTTCAGAGGGGCCAGTGACTCCCTGAGTTTAGACAATGATGTGAGACAGAGCCAGGACTTGAACCCAGAGTTCCTTATACCAGCCCAAGGTCTTCTGGCCACCTCATAGCTGTTATCCCACAAAAGCTTCTTTCTCTGTGCCCTCCGAGTGATGTGCTGACCCTCTCCTCTCACCCGCAGCACCAGCGAGCCCATGACGACCCCGTGGCCCTGAAGTACACCTTTCACGAGGTGATCACAGCTGGGCCCGATGCCTCCTCCAAGCTGCGCACCCTCCAGAACCGCTGCCTGGTCCCCGGCTGGTACGCCACCCACATCGAGCACTGGCTCAGCGCCTTTCATGCCAACCAGGTAGCGAGCTGTCCTGTCCTTGTCCCTGGGGAGGGCAGTCACAGCCCTGGCAGGCTGCAGTTAGCAGAGAGCCTCAAAATCTCTTCCACTAGTCACAGGGGAAATGCTGTCACTGGAGACTTAGACCTTTGGGGTCTTCAAAGGTTTCGATCTTGTTTATCCCAGGGGTGATGTGTGAGAATTCCCCAAGCCCTTGTCCCGTTATCACAGGCTCTGTATCCCTCAGAGGATGCAGAAAGCTCTGGGGCAGGTCCCTGGGAGGGGGTGATGGTGGAGGGGGAGCTTGTTTGGAGAGGTAGTCAGTGCCAGATTGCACAAGGCATTTTAGGGAAACTTGGAAGATTTAGGCAGGAGAGTGACATGTGGAACAGAAGCTTGGGGAGAGACTAGAGAGGGACTAGAGATAGGAGGGGTAGGCAGTGCTTGGTGATAGCCTAAACTCTAGGAAGGAATAACATCAGTCAGGGGAAGCTGGCAGAGAGCAGGGAGTTAGACTGCAGAGGACTGAGGTTTGGGGATACCTACCATTTGCAAGTGGAAGAGAAAGTAGATTCTATAGAATTCACTAGGGCTGCTGACTCAGAAGACGGGCCTGTTTGCCACTGGAGTAAAAATAGGTTCAGATCACCACCACCACCACCACCCTTTTTTTTTCTAGATTCTGGTCTTGGATGGCAAATTGCTGCGAACAGAACCTGCCAAAGTGATGGACACAGTGCAAAAGTTCCTTGGGGTGACCAACACCATTGACTACCACAAAACCTTGGCGTGAGTGTTGTTGCATTGTCTTTTCAACAGGGAGATTTCCTGAGCAGGTACCTGAGCTAAAAAGCCAAAATTTGAATGATTATGGGAGACACACAGGTCAATTAGTGGCAGGAAGTGTGAGAAAATATGCATGTCCTTGATGGCAATTTAGCAGAAAAGCTAATATTAATAGGACTTGAATCATATTTATAAAGGTATCAACTCAAGAAAAAGGGAGGTGACGAATCTGTTCTACCCTGGTCAGTCCTACTCCGGGGGTGTTCTTTTCAGTCTAGGCTGAGTACTTTCAGAGCATTTTAGTTAAGTAAGTTAGACCAACCAGGAGCAGCCCCAATTTCACAGGGTTTTCTTAGCATTCGATTATGACTTAAATATAATTTTCAGGAGAAATATTGTCAATGACTAATAATCCCACTCAGAACCTGGTACATTTGCACTGAAAATGTCCTCTCCAGATGAGTATGTGCCAGCCTGTGCTGCAGGGGCTTAGGGCTGGGGAAAGGCGGTCTCCCACTGGTATGTCACAGACAGGTGACACACAGCTGGTTGAGGGGGTCTCAAGAGAAGGAAGAATAAAGCGACCTTTCCTGGCTCCCTTCTTGGGAAAGTCTTACAGTAGCAAGAGTGTCCCCTTCTCAGTGTCTTAGAAGTTGAAGGTGGAGGGAAGCCGGGACGGCTCAGTGGGTTGAGCGCTCACTTTGCAAACCTGGGGACCAGGGATCGAATCCCGGCCCCGGCCTGTGCGGACCCATGTGCTGAGCTGGGGGCTCCCCCAGTTCAGTTCTCTCTCTGTCTCTGTATCTCTCTCTCTCTCTCTCTCTCTGTCAAAAATAAATAAAAATAAAAATAAATAAATTAAAAAAAAAGAAGTTGAAGGTGGAGAAGGGAACCCAGGGCTTCACTTTGAGGCAGAAAGGACCAGCAGCTAAGGGTGTGGGCTATGGCATCAGAGAGGCCTGGGTGAGGAGTCCAGAGCCACGACTTTAGCTGTGTGACCTTGGACACATGTCGTAGCTCCTTCATGCCTCACTTTCCACATGTGCAAGTTCAATGAAAGCATGCACATGAAGCTCTTAGCTCAGTGCCTGGCATGTACTAATGCTCAGTAAAGGGTAGCTGCTGCTTGCATGATCATCATCATCATCATCATCATCATCATCAGACTACCCTGTGGCCCATTCAGAAACCCTTACTGCCCTCATCTGCCAAAGGTGAATTCCGTTGTCCTGCTATCCTCATGCCCAAGAATCTTCGAATGTTTCCTGATCTGGGGCTGAATTCTGATGCCAGTATTCCTCTGCTCCCCATATAACAGCTTCAGACCTCATCACCCCAAAGTGTCCCCAAAGGCACTTCTGCTCTGTCATTTCTGAAATTGACTCTAAAACCCAAAACTTTCCAGTGATGGACATGCATAAGTGCAGCGGCAGATACTGCATTTCTTGATAAAAATACAATTTGTTAAAAACCAAAAGAACTTCCTAAACTTCTTCCCCCCACATTGGGCTCTTAGATTAAGAAAAAAGCAGTTGCTCACCCTGAGTTGGACACTGCTCTCAGAGGAGCTTTCCCAGAATCATGAAGGTGGGGGGTGTCGTGAGTTGCTACAGAAACTGGGACTGGCAGCTGGGAGGAGAGGAGGCATGCAGTGTGTGAGCCCCCAAAAGAAGGGGCAGGCGGGTCTAGTGGAGCCCAGGGACAAAACATAGGCCAACAGATGCAAGTCTCAGCCTCACACCATCTGTGCAGAGGGGAGTGGATTCCACAATTCCCTAGGCTCTGCCATTCTTGGGGTCTGTGAACGTTGCCTTAAAGTGGGAAGGAGGTGGGCAGGGCCAGCTCCCGACCACAGGCTTTCCCCACCTCCACAGGTTTGATCCAAAGAAAGGATTTTGGTGCCAACTGCTCGAAGGAGGAAAAACCAAGTGTCTGGGCAAAAGCAAGGGCCGGAAATACCCAGAGATGGACTTGGATGTAAGTGGTGGGCACGCGGTCAGCAGCAGCCAGATAAATAAGATAGTCCCCGTGCTGGAGGGAGCCCTCTGGCCCCTTGACCTTCCACCCAGCATGGTAATGATCTTGGTACTTTTTGGGTAGTGGAGAAAGAGGAGGAAATATGAGCTGGGATAGGATGGGCCAGAATTGACTGCATCCGATGAGTACGTATTCCCTTCTTCTGAGAGCTGAGTGCTGTGGAGCTTGGAGGATGAATCAGGCTCCTTTGCCTTCAAGGAACTCGGCTAGGAGGGACATGAGCACACACCCCAATAACAGGGTATAAGGCAGAAAGTGCTTCGTGTAGTAGGAGAGCTGCAGCCGAGAGCCGTGGGAATTCACAAGGAGATGCCACTGAAGCCGGGAGGGGGAAAGAGGCTTCTTACAGGAGGGGCGGGGCAGGCGCTGGGCCTGGAAGGACGGCGTGCTGTAGGAGAGAAAGGCGTGTACACCGCCTACGGGGCAAGGTCCCACGCTGACTCTTCCTATGTGTGCCTGTTCCCAGCCACCCCTGCTTTGGATGGATTCTCTTTTCTCTCTACCACAAGCACTTTGACCTTGTGGGCTACATCTTGGCACTCCTCCCATCTAGCAGCTTTCTCTTGGAGGCTGGCGTTTTGAAGACTGTGACTAAGTACTAGACATGTGGGGTGGTGCCCGTGGGATGGTGCTTTTAAAGAGGAGGGATCCCTCTTGAGTCCGCACACCACCGAGACCGGTGCTCTCCTTTCTGTTCCAGTCCCGCGCCTTCCTGAAGGACTATTACCGGGACCACAACATCGAGCTTTCCAAGCTGCTGTACAAGATGGGCCAGACGCTGCCCACCTGGCTGCGGGAGGACCTCCAGAACGCTAGGTAGCCGAGGCCACCACAGCCAGACTGAACGCTTGTGACGGCTGGGGTGTCCCGCCGCACGCTGAGCCAGACTGACCTGCAGAATGGGGAGCTGGGCCGGGCTGGCCAAGCACTTATGAGCAATACTCTGCTGAGGCCCAGGCGGAGCCAGGAGCAGCGCCCGGGCAGGTCCACAGGCACCCCGAGCACCCAGCGCTGCTGGGTCTGTGGCCTCTAGGACCTCCGTGGCCACCAGGGGTCCATTCCGTCCACAGCCTTCCATGGGGAGGCCGCTTCCTGGCGGTGGGAGGGAGTCTGTGAGACTCTTTTCTGTCCCTCACTGTGTTCTACCAACCATACCCTCTCCTTCATCCCACCACTCCCTGCCCCAGCAGGGCGTCCCCTCAATACTAGCTGCCATATTTTCCCTGTCCTCCAGAGAGCAAGGGAGAAGAGCCCTGGGGGCCTGCTGCCAAACCAGGGAGAGAGACCGGACGTTCCCCTGCCTATTTTGAGCCAGACCCTTCAGAGGGGTCAGCCAGGGTGTCCAGAGAAGGACACTAGGCTGGATGCGAACGTGGCACCTCGAGAGAACGCTGAACTTCCCACACACATTCTCACCGTCCCTTTCCGGGGAAAGAATCGCGGGTTCCTACCATGTCTACCCAGTCCTCGAGGCCCCCTTCAGGGCCGGGGGCACTGCCGTGCCATCTGGACCCGAGCCCCAGGCCTCAGCCCCACCCCCTTTTTCACCCTGGGCTATGACATGTGTGGTGTTTCCTGTGGTAAAAGACTGAGGCGGTTCGGGAGTCTGCCAGTATACATGTCCCAGTGTACATACATCGTCCCCACGCCCGCCCCTCCTGGGCCCCTGGCAGACCCTGGGCAGGGCCGGCGAGACCACCATCCATGGCCTTGCCCCAGCGACCTGTGGCCGAGGGTTCCAAGAGACCCCCTTAACCTCCCCAATACTAAGAAGCTAAAGTATTTTAATATTTTGGGTTTTTTTTTCTTGGTGCCAGAGTTTATACCCTGGGTGCTGGGGTCGCACTGTGTTATATATATATATATAATTTGTATATATATATTATATTTTTTTTGGTTGGGTTTGTTTTTAATTCAGTCATACAAAATGGTGGCAAGCCCCAGTCCCAAAGGGTGTCCTGTCTCCGTGCATGAACGATGAGATGGAAGGGGGGCGGCAGGTGTGTCTCTGTGTGTCCGGAACCTAGAAGAAACAGTATGGCGGTGCCCTGGGAGAGGTCTCTGTTCCCTCTCCCAAGTGCCCCGTCTGTCCTGGGGCTGCCCCAGGTGAACAGATGCTCCGGGAAGACCTCTCTCTCCAGGAAATCTGGCTTCATGAAGCGCAGTGACCCTGGGGGGATTTTGGCCAAAGGAAACAGCCGGGCTGGGGTGACCGGCCTGGGCCGAGGGCTGGCCTGTCCCCTCCCCTCTCATGGTGCTAGGTGGGGAGCTGCCCTGGGAGCTGGGAGGCCCCTGGGGGCCCTGCAGACAGTGGGTCTCTGAGCTATTTTCTGGTTGGGGTCTGCTCCTACCCCCTTTTAACAATGTGAAGTGACTAAGCTGGGGTGCGCTCCCCAGCCACTCCCACTGCCAGTTCAGCTTCGAACTGACACCCAGGAAGTCCGTCCTGGAGAGCCTGGTCTTGTGCCGAAGACTCTAGCATCTTGGGGTTGGAAGGGTTCGTTGACGGGTGTGGAAACAGGCCCAGAAGGGGGTGGTGGCCTCCTTGGCCGATGTCACAGAGCGTATTGGGAGCAGGGCCGAGAATTGAACTTGAGGCTCCCGATTCTGAGTCCTGTGCTCTTCTTCCAATGCCACACTGCCTCTGAGCCCATCCTTGGGACCTTACTCTGTGCCAGGTTCCTGTCCCTCCCTCAGTCACACTCGTGGTCACTCCAGGACATGGGGACAAACCACTCCTTCCTAGCCAGGGTGCCTTTGAACCTTCTCAGTTCCAGATCTGCATTTGCATCCCTGTCTTGTTCTCCCCACCCCGAAAGGTCCTTCCCAGCCTGCGGGGCCCAGGCCTGTCTTCGGTCTAAACTGATTCCCTTTTTCCAAGTTCTCCACTGGGTTGGAAGAGACGGTTGGATGGCTACTCAGCGGGACCAGTTGCACAGGGTTTCATTGTCTGCCCAGAGAAGCAATCCCATCATGCTTCAGCGCCCTTGAGCCTGGGAGCCCAGGGCGCTGTGGACCGCACAGGAGGTGAGGACAGGGTGGCATGCCTGCCCCATGGAACCAGACTCCCAGAGCGGGGCAGCGACTTCCAGAGTGCCAGTCCCAGGCTCAGTTTCCTGTCACGAGGGGCTCGGCTCTGGCCTGTGAAGACCTTCCCGTGCACACATGCTGATGCCTGCTGGGCCGGCAGCTCCACCTCTTTGGCCCTCTGGCCAAGGAGGGAGCAGGACATGTAAGATGCTGTGGGAGCAGAGGAGATACTGGGGACCTTGTCCAGGCCCACCTGGTAGGCTGGGGACCTGACCTTCCACGTGCTCTAAGTCTTGTCACTGCTGTTACTTCCCTTCCCACTAATGAATCTTTCTCGAGGATCCTCATGAGAAGAGAAAACCCGAAGTCAGGGGGTACAGTAGCATGAGCTTCTTCAATGGTCACTAATTTACTAAGCCTCTGTGCTGCCCCCCACCCCCCCAAAGAGAGTGAGAAACAGCTTAAATCATCTATTCTGTTTCCTCCGTGAGTCAGCTGAAGCTGCCTCAGTCACTCAAGGTCCCAGGGCCGCCCATGGTGTATACATCGTGTGCTGAATGAAATCTGGAGATTAAAGATGGGCCTTTTCCGAACCCCTCAGTAGCAGCAGCCAGTGCCTCTGGGGCCCCTGAGGCCCCTGAGGAGAAAGCCGACACCTGCTGGGCTGGCCCATAGAGCCCGGTGGTCTCCACGTGGAATAACCCTCAGGCTCGTGAGTGGACAGAGCAAGTAAAAAGTTTCGTGAATGCCGCTGCCCACCATCGAGACTTAAAATGAACATTTTACCACATCTCTTTCTCTGCAGAGATATTTTTTCTGAACTAGCTTAAAAGTAAAAACCATGACACTTCACCCCAAAATGCTGCAGCCTGCATCTGCTAAGATTAGGACATTCTCCTACGTGGCCCAGTATCACACTGCAGACAACAGTGATTTTCTCACATCTGCGCTCCAATCCACATTCCAGTTTCCCCCAAATAACTTATACCTGGCTTTGGGATTTGGAGCCAATCAAGGTGCACACACTGCATTTCCTTACTGTGTTTTTAAATTTCTGAATGCTGAGCAGCCTTCCCTCTGCTCACTGATTTTGTAAAGGACGTTATTTCTGAGGCCGTCGGGCCTGCTGTCTTTGGAGAAGTCCCACGGTCTGGGTTTGTCTGTCTTCTGGTGGTGTCATAGAAGGTCCTCTAGCTCCTGGGTTGTCAGGAATAGTTTAGGCTGTACGGATTTTTGCCTTTTGTGCTGACTTGACAACTTCCCTCCAGCCTAAGCTGTCCCTCTATTGTCACCTGTACCAAGTGCCAAAGCAGCAGAGGGGCTACAGCCGGAGCTCCAGGAGCCAGAGGGGGGGAGGGTCGGGAGAGGGGCTGTGCAATGGAGGTCAGACCAAGCTGTTGTTGGAAGTGAGACGTCTCTGGCTCGAAAGAGCCTGTGCTACCCCCGTTGGTCCCGGTAATGGACCAGAGGGCACCGAACAGTATCTCTCTCTCTCTCTCTCTTTGTTGTGGTCTCTGGGTCTTCACTACCAGGAGGCCTGTGGTCTGTGTGCACTGGAGCGGAGCCAGGCCCCTGGCATGTACCAGGGAAGGGCCTAGCTGGGACCCGCCGCCTCCAAACTGTAAGGAGAGCACTGGGCTGGAGGCAGGAGAGGGGGAATTTTGTCCCAACAGGGTATATTTAGTAGCTGCATGACAGTTTCCTTCCTAGGGCCTCGAATTCCCCCACTTATAGAATGAGCAGGTGGGGCTACAGCAGGGGTTTTCAAATGTCAGAATAGGAAGTAGGTCTGCTCTGGTTGACGTGAGGGTGGGAAGCCCAGGCCCAGCCCCATGCTCCAGTTCCAGGCTGGCTGCCCCCGCGGCTGGCTCTCGCCAACTCAGATGGCTGAGGACGTTTTCAGCTCCCAACAAGGGACAGGCCTGGGTTTTGTGTGGGGGTCAGCGTCAAGGGCCTGGGTTTTACCCTTGTAAGTTCACCCCTCCCTCTCCTTCCTCTCTGTGACCCTTGAGGAAAATGAGGGAGGGGAGGGTTTCCTAAGCCTGTGCTAGCTTTTATTATCAGCAAGAGGGCTCCTTTTGTAACTTGTGCATGAAATTCATGTCATTTCCTGGGAAGAGGCGAGGGCTGGCTGGAGTGGGTGGGGGGCATGCTGGGGGCACAGGCAGAGGTTTCCTTCCCTGGTGGGGGTGGGGAGAGGCATGGCAAGGGGGCACTACCCAGCTCACCTGATCAGGGCTCTTGAACCAGCCGTTTTGGGTTGTGTTAAAAGTGGGAACCTTCCTCCATTAAATGTACAATCTCGAACTAACTGCTAATAAAGTGGGGTTCTGTTTGTATGCATTGGTCCTGTCTGTTTCTGTGACCATCTAGCAAGGCCTGCAGGGTGGAGATAGATACCTACGGATGGACGTTTGCATGTACAGCCACTCTGGCCCCTCCTCCTGCCCCTGCACACACACACACACACACACACACCCGTGACTGGGTCAAATCATAGGTCATTTCCATGGGGTTGTAAACTGAAGTTTTTCCAGGGCAGCCAGGTGGGGCGTCTCAGATGACAGAGCCTTCAGACCCGCTAGGACAGGGGTGGAGCCCTGCACTCAGCAGAGACTCAGCGTCGAGAACCAGCTCTGCCACACCTGTGTCTTGTGACGAGGGACAAGTCACTTGTACTTTTTGCTCCTATTTTTCACTTCGTTTAGAGGTGTGGCAGTGAATTGGGCTCAGGGCCTGTTCCTGGAGGATTTGCTTAAAGTCCCACATTTCCAGGCACCTTTCAAAGATCCCTACCTGGCAGGTGTGGAGTGGGGCTTAAGCACCCACCTGCCTTTTAACAACCTGTCTGGTACACTGAACTCAGAAAACTGGGCACAACAGGTGACTTTCCAGCCCTCGCAGCTGACTGAGGTTTGCTGGGTCTGGGCCTGCTCCTTCAGAACCCCCCTGCGAAGCTGTACAGAATGCACATTCCCAGGCCACCCCGAGTTCACTCAGACCCAGCCACGTGCATTTTAATGCAGTTCCCAAGGCACTCGAAGGCCTGGGGACACTGGACCAGGGCCACGAAGTGTGAACCAGAGAAGGCCACAGAAATGGAGCATGCTGGGAACGCACTGAAACGCCAACCCCAACGGCACAAGGGCCACACTGCAGAGACCGCTTCAGGGTCTGTCGTCTGGGAGGTCAGTGTGAGTCGTGTGACATCAGCAAGGACATGGCTGGAGGCTGCAGGAGTGGGAGCAAACCCAGCAGGCACAGAACAGAAGGGACATCTGTCGGGTCTGGGGCTGGGCTACACCAGAGGTATTTGAATTTTACAACAGCCAGGATTCTTTTTTTTAAGAAATTTCACTGGAAACCAGGTAAAAGCAGCGTGCTCTGGTGGGAGTGGGGGTGAGGGTCTGGACTCCAGCTCAACTCCTCCCTGTCCTCCCATCCCCTACCTGGAACCCTGAGAGTCCCTTGAGACACAGTGTGAAAATCCAGCCCAGCTGCTCTACAACGTCCCAGAAGCCCTGCAATTCTAATAGGTTGAGAGAACAAAAACACATTAGACCCTCCTCCCGCCCCACAGTGAGGAGTCCCCTCTGGGAATCTGCAACCTGAGAGCAGTCCCGGCTCTGGAGGCGGGCATTTCCCCTCAGAGAAGCCCAGGGAATTGTGCACAGGGCAGTATGTTTCATAAAAGCAAAGTGTGGACCCTGCGGCCCATCCACAGGGGATCAGCTAAACAGCCTCTAGAGCAGCCCCACGCGGCCACGCGAGGATGCAGTTGAAAACAGTCCTGCCAGGGCAATTTCTAAAAGCCTGACCTATACAGTAGGACCACTGGTGGAAAGAGAATGCTCCGTAGTTTGTAGTTTTTCTGGGAGCATACTTGCACCTCTGTATCGTTCACACAACAATGATAACAGGAAGGGGAGGGGACAGGGAAGAGGGGTTTCCCAAGGGGACTTTGGCTATGGAACATTAAAAAAAAATTAAGACAATGTATTCATGTATCATTTGTGGGATGAAAAGATCATAATAAAAAAGAAAGGACTAGGACCTGGTGCAGCAGAAAGGAGGGTCTCCAGGCAGCTGGACTATCATGGGATGATGCCCTGAAGGCCACACTGCTGTCTTTCACTCAGCCCTCGGCTCCCGTCAGAGTTCAGGGCAGTAGGGAGCAGTTCTTGCCTTGCTAACGCTCTTCTGAGCACTTGTCAAGACGCTGAAGCTGAGGATCCTGGTGTGCTGTGTGACTCTAGGCAAGTCTCCGCTCCTCTCTGGCCCTCAGAACTGAGCTCCCACATGCTCACAGATGGGAGGCTTAGAGTTTACATTATCAATGTTGAGACAAACTGACATCGAGTGAGAAGGACAGCTGAATACCTGTCACATTCCTGACCAAAGCAGGTGACATGAATCTAGCCAAGAGGAAACAGCAGACAGCCATGCTGAGGGACATGTTGCAAGACTAACTGGCCTGAACTCTAAAAATATCAAGGGCATGAACGATAAAGAAAGGTGAGAAATGGTTCAAGATTAAAGGATATTAAAGGGACCTGGAATGTCACGTGTGATCCTGGAGGGGTCATAAAACAATGGACCATAAAACAATGAGCCGTAAAGGACACCATAGGGGCAGAGTGTGAATATGGACTTTGTGGATTGGATAATAGTATTGTCTCAACATTATATTTCCTGATTTTGATTATTGTAGTCTAATGTAGTAGTATATTGTTCTTAAGACGTATACACTGAAATATTTACAGGTAAAAGGAAGAAATGCTGCTGAATTTTAACTCACTCTCTAGTCCCCAACCCCGCACAACAGCAGGAACCGAGTGGCGGTATTCATCTGTATTTGCAGCCGCTCCCCATCACTCACATGAGCTCCACCTCCCATCAGATCAGTGGCAGCACTAAATTCTCATAGAGCACAAACCCTATTACGAACTGCGCAGGCGAGAGATCTGGGTTGCACGCTCCTTATGAGAATCAAATGCCTGATGATCTGAGGTAGAGCTGAGGCGGTGATGCTAGCGGTGGAGCAGCTGCAAATACAGATTAATATGAGCAGAGAGGCTTGACTGCACAGAGATCATAATAAATCAGTTGCTTGCAGACTCATATCAAAACCCAATCTCAGGGCTCCCACTGATTCTGCATTGTGGTGAATTGTAGAATTATTTCATTATATATTAAATGTAATAATTAATAGTAAAGTGTTCAATAAATATAATGCGCTTGAATCATCTCGACAACACCAACTTCCTCCTCTGGTGCATGGAAAAATTGTCTTCCATGAAACCGGTCCCTGGTGCCAAAAAGTTGGAGACTGCTACACTACAGAGTCAGACTTATCTGGTGCAGTTTAGAATGTGTCCACCAGGGGGCAATATCACCACAGCTTCTCAAGGCTAGGGTCGATGTGAACCTCTCACAAAAGACTGAGCTAGCTGGTGCTTAATGGTGGTGAGTTAGTAATATTAATACTATAACTAAGAATATCAATAAACTAATATGGGTAGTATTATAAAAAGTATGTGTCACTCTGAGTCAGGCAGGCCCTCTGATAGTCAATAAATATTTAGTAATATTTCTTAATCCTTGTAACAGCTCTCTGAGGTAGTTATCATCATCATTGCCATGGTGTGTACGGAAAACCTGGACATCAAGTGCAGAAGTTTGAAGTTGGACCCTTACCTCACACCATGCACAAAAATTAACTCAAAATGATCAGAGACCTAAATTTTAAGAGCTAACCTATAAAACTATTAGAAGAAACATAGGTGTCCATGACTCTGGATTTGGTCATAGTTTCTTGAATATTATATGACACCAAAAGCACAGGTAACAAAGGAAAAAACAGTAACTTAGGCTTCATTAAAATGAAGAACTTTGATGCACGAAAGGGCATTATTAAGAAAGTGAAGATACAATCCACAGAATGGGAGAAAATATTTTCAAACCATATGTCTGACAAGGGTTTCATATCCGGAATCTATAAAGAACCCCAACAACTCAATTCAAAAATGAACAAAGAACCTGAACAGGCATTTCTTCAAAGAACATATATTGTACAAATGGCCAAAACAAAAAGATGCCCAAACATAATGAGTCATCAAAACCATTTCATACCTATGAGGATGGCTATCATTATTTTTTAAAGAAAAATTAGTTTTGATGAGGATGTGGAGCAATTAGAACCCTCATACATTGTGGGAGGGTCTGTAAAAAGGTGCATCTTTTGTGGAAAACATTTCCTCAAAAAATTAAACATTATTCACAATAGCCAAAGCTGGGAACAATCTAAGTGTCCATCAGCAGATGAATAAATCAACAAAGTGTGGCATGTGGGACTGTCTGGAGTCTGGAAAGAATCCAACCAAGCAATATGAAAAATAGAAGCCTTTATGACTGGATTGTTTTCTGGGCAGCCCTCATATATATATATAGTGGAATATTATTATTATTATTATTTTCACAGAGTCAGAGAGAGAGAGAGAGAAGGGGGAGGGCCCAGAACAGTCTCCCTAGTTGTATGTCATCAGTTTTCAACATAGTTTTGCTCCACACAGGTGGACGGGGGCTGCACAGGGCGGGAAACAGACTGGGGGCCTCCTGCTTGGGAGGCATGGCCCCTTGAGCCAGGGTCCAAACTGGGGGTCAAGAACTGAACTGGGGGTCTCCCGCATGGGAAGCACACCTCAGTTCAGCATATGGGTCCACATGGGCCAGGGCCGGGATTCAATCCTCAGTCCCCAGAGCTTCAAAGCAAGTGCTTAACCCATTCAGCCATCCTGGCTTCCCCTGTGGAATATTATTCAGGGAAAAAAAAAAGAATGAAATTCTGGTGCATGGTACATGAATTAACCTTGAAAACATTATACTAAGTGAAATAAGCCAGACACAAAAGGACAAATATTATATGATTCCACTTATATGAAATATATAGAATAGGCAAATTTTTAAAATATTTTTTTATTTTTTTAATTGTTAAATTTATTGGGGTGACATTGGTTAGCAAAAATTACATAAGTTCCAGGTGTACAATTCTACATTACATTGTCTATGTATTGCATTATGTGCTCACCACCCAGAGTCAGTTCTCTTTCCATCACCGTATATTTGATACCCCTCCCTCCTCACCCCACCCCCTCCGCCTTTACCCTCAGGTAGCCACTACACTATTTTTTTAAAGATTTATTTTATTGTCTTTTTGAGAGAAGGTGAGAGAGCGACAGAGAGACATCCAGAGGGCCCAGAGCAGTCTCCATAGTTGTACATCATCAGTTTTTTGACATAGTTTCATTCCACACAGGTGGATGTGGGGCCACAGGGGGCAGAACCAAACTGGGGGCCTCCCTCATGGGAGGTGAGAACCTTCACCACCATCCTGGCGGTTACCACTTGTGCCACAGTTCAGTACATGGGTTCACACGGGCTGGGGCCGGGATTCAATCCCCAGACCTCCAAGTTGCAAGGCAAGCACTCAAGCTGTTGAGCTATCCCAGCATCCCCCCACTAAACTATTGACTATGTTCATGAGTTTTTGTCTCTTACTTTCAGTTTTATATTCCACATATAAGTGAAGTCATATGCTTCTTGTTTTTTTCAGTCTGACTTATCACTCTTAATTTGATGATCTCAGGGTCCATCCAGGCTGTCACAAATGGCAGTATTTCATCTTTTCTTAAAGATTTATTTTTATTTTTTTATTGTTTTTGACACAGAGAAAGAGAGAGAGAGAGAGAGAGATTCAGAGACACAGAGAAGGGGGAGGGCCCAGAACAGTCTCCATAGTTGCACATCATTGGTTTTTCCACATAATGTCATTCTACAGGTGGGCAGGGGCTGCACAGTGCAGGAACTGGGCCAGGATTTCTCCCTGGTGAGAACCGAACTGGGGCACTCCCCAGTTCAGCATATGGGTCTGCATGGGCCAGGGCTGGGATTCGATCCTTGGTCCCCGGGGCTACAAAGTGAGCGCTTAACCCACTGAGCCATCCCAGCTTCCCCTCATCTTTTCTTATTGCGAGAAATATTCCATTGTGTAAATAAACCACAACTTCTTCATTCAGTCATCTAACAAAGGACATTTGGGTTGTTTCCATGACTTGACCACTGTGAATTGTGCTGCGACCAATATTGGGGCACATATATCTTTGCTGATTAAGGTTTTCAAGTTTTTTGGGTAGATACCCAGAAGAGGGA
Source organism: Craseonycteris thonglongyai (assembly GCA_004027555.1). Lineage (NCBI taxonomy): Eukaryota > Metazoa > Chordata > Mammalia > Chiroptera > Craseonycteridae > Craseonycteris > Craseonycteris thonglongyai. Next base: position 45,302 of record PVKE010000551.1, on the reverse strand, counting down.
TTGCTGGGTCGTGTGGTAATTCTCTATTCTTAACTTTAGTGGTGGTACCAATTTGCATGCCCACCAGCAGTGTATGAGGGTTCCTTTTTCTCCACAGCCTCTCCAGCACTTGTTATTCTTTGTCTTGTTGATGACAGCCATAGAGTATGCAAATTCATGGAGACAGAAAATAGGTTAGAGGCTACCAGGGACTGAGGGAAGAGATGGTGAGGAGTTATTACTTACTGGGTCCAGGGTTTCTGCTTGGGGGTGGAGGGAATGTTAGAAATGGATAGTGGTGATGGTCGCACAACAGTGTGAATGTAATTAATGCCACCGAACTGTGCATTTAAAAATGATTAAAATGGCAAAATGTATGTTATATATATTTTACCACCATGAAAATATGTATACAACATTAAAAGCAGCTCTGATTTTTAAAATTTGAGATATAATTTACATACCATAAAGTAATGCTTTGAAGCATACAGTCCAGTATTATATATTTAGTCTACTCATGAAGTTGTGCGACTGTCACCACTATCTAATTCCAAAACATTTCATCACCTCAAAAAGAAAGCTCATACCCGTTAGCGGTCATTCCCCATTCTTTCTTCTCCTCCGCTCCTGGCAAAAACCAAACTGCTTTCTCTGTCTATGGATTGCTTCTGCTGCACTTCTCACATTAATGGAATCTTACAATATGTGGCCTTTTGTGTCTGGTTCCTTTCACTTACCATAATGGTTTCAAGGTTCATCCGTGTTGTAGCATGAATCAGTACTTCAAATGGTTTTCCACAGTGTCCAAACCATCTTACATCCCCACCAGCAATGTAAGAGAGTTTCAGTTTCTCCACATCCTTGCCAGAAGTTGTAGTTTTTCATTTTTTAATTCTATTAATCCTAATGGGTGTGACGTCGTATCTCACTGTGGTTTTGCATTTGCATTTCCCTGATAACTACATGCTGAGCAGCCGTCCATGTATTTGTTGGCTATTTGTGTGTCTTCTTTGGAGAAATGTCTCTTCGAGTTCTTTGCCCATTTTTTAATTTTGAGTTGTCTTTTTGTTGTTGACTTGTGAGAGTTCTTTATGTATTCTGGATACTAGACCCTTATCAGGTAGGCCATTTAGGTCTTTGATCCATTTTGAGTTCATTTTTGTATATTTTGTGGGGTTGGGGTTCAAGTTCATTCTTTTCCATGTGGACAGCCAGTTGTCCCAGCACCGTTTTTTGAAAAGACAATTCATTCCTCTATTGAATTGTCATGACACCCTTGTCAAAGTCAGTTGACCATAAATACAAGTATGTACTTATATCCTCAATTCCATTCCGTTGATCTACATGTCTATCCTCAAGTTGGTCTCCACACAGTCTTGAATACTGTAACTGTAGCAATTCTTGAAATTAGAAACTGTCCCTCTAGCTTTGTTCTTTCTTTTCAAAATTGTTTCATTGCTAGGAATACTGCAAGATTTGAATAAAATTTAAGGTTCCTAACAGTGAAAATATGTATTACTTTCTTTTCCATGGCTTTTCTGAGTTCCTTGCATTTACATGTGCATTTCAGGATCAGCTTGTCAATTTTTTGCAAAAAAGCTGGGATTTTGATAGGTATTGTGTTGAATCTGTAGGTCATTGGGGAGCTGCTATCTTAACAATTTTAAGTTTCCATACTCTGTTGTGCCAGGCTGTGTGGGTATGTGGTAGAAAATGGGCACTGACTCCTTCCCTGGATGACCCTCCCACCCCAAAGCCCCATAAATCTCGCTTTCCCCGAGTCTCTCCCTTCCCCTCCATCATGGCATTTTGGGAGGCACATTTCCTATCAAATTCATAGCCCTTAAATTTATTTTCTTACAGGAAGTCTTCCTAGCTTTCCTCTATATACCCTCTGATCACAGATATCCATAGATGGTCATTTAAAAAATATAGAAACATAATATTAAAGAGTACAATACAATAATATAGTATATGATATGTGGGTTATATTACAGGTAGTTTTATTATAGCACATGTTTGTGTTGTCACAGGGTATATATTTTTATTATATTACAGATGGGGACTATAGTCATTTAGTCCCAGTGCCTAGATTTATGAGTTAAGCATAATGTGGAAGAACTGAGAAGGCCCATCCAGTCCCTTAGTTCCTCTCTAACCCATTTTAGAGATAGGTAAACTGAGGCCCAGGGATATAGGTAATGGAGCTCAAGTGACTTGGAGGATCCTTGACCCCCACAACCACTACTCCCTTGAATGTAAGTGCACTTAAGTTTGACCCACCCAATTCTCTAACTTCCCAGCTCGTTGAAGCTTGTGGTCTAAGGCTGGGAGCTGGAGGCAAGTCCTCAGTGGCCAGCCCAGCCCCCACCCAGCCCCCAGCATGCATGAGGGCCAGGCCCTCTGCACAGCTGAAGCTGGTTACCCAGCTGTTTATGGGTCTTTGCCTCTGGTGTTTATAGTTCCGCCTTTGGGTCTGCTTTGTGTCCCCACTAATTAGAACAATACTCTAGGAGGTGGCTTGGGATGGTGGGGGACCACAAAATGGTGGGCAGTGGGCTAGACCTGCGCCCTGGCCTTGCCTTGTTCCAACAAGGATTTCAGGGCTTCTCCAAGGACAGAGGAAGGAAAGCAAGATGGTGCCAACTTAACATGGGTGAGAAAACAGGCACCCGGGCAGGGAGAAAGTGGAGGCAAGGAAAAGCCTAACACTGTTCCGCTGTGACTTAGTCCCCTACACAAGGCAAAATGTTGGGCCAAACTGTTCCTTATAAAAAAAACATATACTTTGTTTTTATAAAAAATGTTATAGATGTCCATTGAGGGAAAGTGAGCACAAACAGACATAGGAGAAGAAACTGAAAATGCTTAGGTCCCCTCCCTCTGGGATAACCACTCTTCATATTTTAGGACTTCCTTCTGTCTCCTGTATAAAGTCATTCTTGTAGAAACAAGGTTTTGCAAACCTTTTTCTTAATTGTAATAAATTATCAACATTGTTAAGTGTTATTAAATCTATTTCTACCACATCCAATTATATCGTTTCCATTTTTATTATGATACGAAATTATTGGGGGGAAATTGCAATCATCAGGGAAGTGCACAAAATCTAAAGCTCAGGTGACCCTCTGCCTGGTCCCTGGGGCAACACTTTGAACTCTGAGGGAATGCTTTTGCATGTTCTCCTATGCACATTGCATAGCTGGGTTGTAGGTTATTCAAATGATCCCCTTGCCCTGGACATTGAGGTTAGGTATCAACTGTGGCTCAAAGCCCCCAAGCAGCCCATGCAATCAGGAAAACCGCCTGGTTCCCAGAGTAGGTTGGCTTCTCCCGGAAAAAATCTCACGGGTGCATCGTGAGCTACGTCCTCAATAACAGGCTGACAGGGATGGGTTCTGTTGGGCTGCTTCCTTAGGAAGTCATAGTTGCTTTTATCTTTTCAATGAATACAAGTTCTACACATTTATGGCAGACACTTTTTTTTTTTTAATACAAACAAGCAAACCTAAGAACATAAACATCACTCATACACAGTGATAAGCACTGCCCACACTTTGGTGCTTGTAAGCGTGAAAGCTGATGTTGGCTGGCGCTTGTTCTGTGCCGGTCACACTGTGCTAAGTGGCTGGCAGACATCATAGGGAGTGTCCTCCCCATGTCACAGATGATGCCATGCCGGCTTTTGGGTTCCGTGACTTGCCCACTGTCTCCTGGCTACAGGGTGGCAGTCTCCTTCGACGTGGCCTCTCTAGCTTCTTACAAGGCACCTTGTTTCTTTCCCCTGTCTGCCTGCAGGTTTCCCTCTCCCACTTTAATGTTCTCTAGTCTGCCTTATTTTCCTCTTCAAGATAAATCGTGACCACCTCCTCATGTCATTAAATATTTGTATTGGGATTCAGTTTTGTGATTGTATCACACTTCATGTAGCTGATGAATGGGTGGGTTATTTTAAAGATTTACTTTTATTTTTATTGTTTTTGACAGAGAGACAGAGAGAAAGGGGAGGGCCCAGAGCAGTTTCCATAGTTGCACTTCACTGGTTTTTCTACATAATTTCACTCCATGGGTGGGCACAGGTCTGCGCAGGGCAGGAACCCAGCTGGGGCCTCCCACGTGGAGCTCGCCCCAGTGAGAGCTGAACTGGGGGCACATCCCAGTTCAGCATATGGGTCTGCATGGGCCGGGGCCAGGATTCGATCCTTGGACCCCAGGGCTGCAAGATGAGTACTCAACCCACTGCGCTGTCCCAGCTTCCATGGGTTATTTTAGTATAATAAATAAAGCCATTTTTTCAGCTTAACCTTTGAACACCTCTGTAGTTATTTCCCCAGGGCTGCTTTCTCTAATGGCCCTTCCTGACCCATCACACCAAAGGGCAAGGGTGTCCGGGCAACACCCGGGAGACGTGTGCACCCAGCTCCTGACTGAGCTGTCTCAACCTGAGGGAGACACCCTAGTCTGTGTGAAAGACAGCAGGGGTGGCGTGTTCGTTTTGCCGGCCTCCAGAAATGGTCTCTCAGTGGAGCTCAGGGAAAGGCAAGGAGCTAGAAGTGACCCACTCAGCAAATGACTCCAGGTTGCCACGTGGTGACAGCCCCCAGAACTCGACAGATGGTTGAGTTACAAGAAGAGCAAGAGAAAACCAGGCTGAAAAGGTGGTGTCCCCTCTCCAACATGGGGGAGACGAAGCATCTCCCTCCACAGAGATAGATTCTGAATTGGGGGTAGTCCCAGAGAAAGGCCCACACGGTCAGTCCCCAGGGTCTGCTTCTGTGGGGGCGGGGGGTTGTTACTTTGCAGTCCAGTGGGGTGGGCGAGGTCCTTGACCCCCTTCAGAGAGCTGAGTCCTGCTTCTGAAACTCCCTTTGTGAGGTCCCCTTTGAAGTGTGAACTACAGAGTTGATTGCAACTGTATTCCCTTTTCACAAAGTCACAATGGAGGCCAGCTCCCTTCCTCTAAACGGGGGTCCTCTCCCTTCCCCATTAAATTGAGTTTGTGTGCCCTGTGGCCCTGACCCGTGCCAGGTTGGGCTGGACTCTAGGTACGGAGTACATGCTGTGTGCCAGGCCCCCGACTATGCTGCGCACCACATCCCTGAATCCTCACAGAGCCCTGAAGGGGCTGTCACGCCCCTGCACATGGAGGGTGGAGCCAAGGCCCAGAGAAGTTCTGTGAGCTGCCCAGGCCGAGCACAGCAGGGTCAAGACCCCGTTCTTTTCTGTCCATAGGCCCTGGCTCCTAACTGTTGTGCTGTGTCTTTCTCTCCCCCTGCCCACCCCCCACCAGAGGTCCCCTCACACTCCTCCCTCCCAGAGATGGCCCACCTGGCCTGTCCTGTGCGGAGGTGAGCCCTGCAGCGCTCTCACAAGGCGCCATTCATCCAGGCGGGCTGCTGATTGAAACCATGTGTGCGGTGGCCCGCCAAGGCCAAGGTGGCGGCAGCTCCGGAAGCCAGGCCTGGCCTGGGGCCTGTGGGTGCTGGGCGGATGGGGGAGGAGGGTCAGCTGACCCACAGGCCTTCCCGGCTGAGGGGACCTCCAGGGCAGGATGACTGCTCCCTACCACATGCACACACCCAAGTGACCCTGAGTTGGAACCCGGACACCTGAGTCCAGGCTGAGGATGTGGAAGGCACAGGTCCGCTCCAGGTGAGGGTGGGAGCTGGGCTTGGAACACCCCACGGCCCTTTCCGGAGCTGCTCTTAGCAGGGTTTGGCTACTGAGGAAGGTGGGTGTGTGTGTGTGTGTGTGCACATGCCGAACTCAATGTAGGGTGCATGTGTATGAGTGTGTGTGTGTATGTTCTCTGCAGGGTGCCCTGAGCGTGTGTGTGTGTGCATGTGTATGTGTTTTCTGCAGGGTGCCCTGAGTGTGTGTGTGTTTTCTGCAGGGTGCCCTGAGTGTATGTGTGTGCGTGTGTGTGTTCTCTGCAGGGTGCCCTGAGTGTATGTGTGTGCGTGTGTGTGTTCTCTGCAGGGTGCCCTGGGCTCTTGGACTCAGGATCACAGCAGGGTTTCCAAAGGGCAGTTTAGTGCAGCGGTTAAGACCATAAACTCTGGAGGCCCCACAGACCTGGGTTTGAGTTTCTGCTCTGCTGCTTTCAGGCTGTGTGACCTGAGGCAGGTGGCCCAGCCTCCTCTCTTCATTCACCAAACGAGGACTGAGGCCTGGTCACGGGGCCTGAGCGAAGGAGGAGCCACACTGGCTGGGCAGGGGCTTTGGGTGCTTGTGGCTGGCCCTGCTGGAGCGCCATCCCATCCCCCAGCCCCTGACTTCTGCTGGCTGAGTTGTGGCCTGTCTGGGAGTTTGGACAGTGCTAAGCATGGAGCGGGGGTCCCTCTGATGCCTAAAGGTGCCAGTTAGTGGGGAGAACAGGGGAGCATTGGATCCCGGCTGTGCGAGGTGCGGCAGAACGAGCCACCCTTTCCCGGGCCTAGAACAGAGCAGGGCTTTGTTCACGGGCCGCCTCCCTGGCACTGAGGCTCCCACAGGAAGGGGTGGGCAGGCCAGGCCCTGGCCAGCAATGACCGCAGTCTTGGCCGAGCTGGGACCCTTCAGGGGTCTGGTGTCTGAGAAGCACCTTGGTTTCCCAAGGAATGCATGTTCTACGAGGCAACTCAGGCCTCATTCAGCCTGAGAGGCTGGGGAGAGAGACACTCTGAGGACTTCCCTTGGGACGCCCTTGGGACATCGCCAAGGGTGGGGCTAATCGCAGAATAGCAGCTTCCGGAGGCAGGGGTCTCTGTCCTCCACCCTGTGCTCCAAGGCCAGGCCCTCCAACGTCAAACCCAGAAGAGTCCAGCTCCTGAGACAGGACAGTGCTGAGTTCAGGACCGAAGCTTAGCGTTTCCCTTTGGGGTGGGCAGTGGAGGTAACGGGGAGCGAGCAGATTGCTGTCCTGAGCTGCCATGGACAGTGCTCCACTTCCCGGCTGAGTGACTAGGGCAGCCCCGGACCCTCTCGGAGCATTCACCTGCTTCTGAAGTAGGGAAGAAACTCTGCCACAGACAGAAGGCTCTCTGAGCCGGGGAAACCACAACCTGGGTTCAAACCCCAGCTCCGCCCTTCTCAGCTGGGTGGCCTTGGGCGAGTCACTTTCTTCTAGAAAAAAAGGATTGAAAGAAAACATCTTCTTCATGGACTGGTTGGAGAAGCAAATTCTCTGATCTGTGGCTGTGGGCTTGGCATCGCATTTGCCCCACGCTGCGATGGTCAGTCTTATGTGCTGAAGTGGTTCATGAGGCTGCAGTGCCTGTCATTCAGACGAACACTGATCCAGGTGTTGTGGGGAAGGTATCTTGTAGGTGTGATAACATCCACAATCGGTTGACTTTTAAGGGAGGGAGGTTATCCTACATGATCTGGGTGGCCCTGATTGAGTCAGCTGGAAGGTCTTAAGAGCAGAGCTGAGGTGTTCCTGAAGATATTTCACCTGTGCCTGAGAACCCCAGTCTGCCCTTCCTGGCAGCTTGCTCCTCTTTAGGCAGGGTCCCCCAGAGAGAGAGAAACAGAGCCAATGGAGTGTGTGTGTGTGCGTGTGTGTGGTGTAATCTGTCTAATACACACACACAGTGAGCTAGAGATATATACAGACCCCTGATTTATATATATCAGGAAAGTATCTAGCCATGTAACCATTCTCATTTTACTTTGAATGAATATATATATAGTCACACACACACATATATTAGGCTGGCAAGATACCCAGGAGAGCTGGTGATCATTTCAGTTTGAGTCCAAAAGCCTGAGAATCAGGGGAGCCAATGTTTCAGTTTGAGTCTGGAGGCAGGAAGAAGCTAATGTCTCAGTTCAAATGCAGTCAGACAGAATGCTCCCTTCCTCATGGAAGGGTCAGCCTTTTTGTTCTAGTCAGGCCTTCCACTGATTGGACGAGGCCCACCCACACGAGGGAGGGCAATCTGCTTCACTCAGTCTACCTGACTCAAATGCCAACTGCATCTGGAAACAGCCTCACAGACACACCCTGAGTAATGTTTAACTGAATATCTGGGCACCTTGTGGCCCAGTCGAGTTGATACAAAGATTGCCCATCACCTATGGATTTCAGACTCACCTGGCCAGCCTCTACAGTTGAGTAAGCTAATTCCTTGCCATAACTCTCTTACTATGTATCTCCTAATGCTTCTGTTTCCCTGGCTGAGCCCTGACTGATATGCATAGTAAGCTAAAGTAGGAATAATCATTATTATGATCTCTTCTGGGAAGTCCCCAGCAGTGGGCCTGCATGTAGGCAATCCTTGGCAAATGTCATGGAGCCCTGTCCTTCCTATAAGAGAGAAGTTATGTCTGTCTCCTCCATGACTCCAGAGGGGCCCACACAACAGGACCAGTCACTTCCCAAGCCCCCAGCATGGGCAGGCTCATGGCCTATATGACCTGGCTGGCATCTATGGGTAGAACCAGGCACGTAACTCCATTCACACCAGGCCCTCAGCTAAACATTGCACATATTAACTAAGCTAATCCTCACGATAGCCTCTGAAGTGGCTACTGTAATTCTCCCCATTTTACAGAAGGGGAAACTAAGTTACTGGGAAGCTCACTGAAGGGTCTTGGCACCCTTGTAGGAAATCAGTTGAGCTCCAGGGTCAGGAGTCACTTCTGGACTCAGTTCTATTCCACTGATCTGAACGCCTAGCCTTGTGCTGGTACCACACTGCCTTGGTCACCATGGCTCTGCAGTAAGTTTTAAGATGGGAAAGTGTGAGTCCTCCTTCTTTCTTCTTTTTTTGGTCAAGGCTGTTTCGGCTATGCCATCCCTTAAAATTCCACATGAGCTTTTGAATAAGCTTGTTGGTTTGTACAAGGAAGGCAGCTGGGATTGTGATAGGGATTGCATTGAGTCTGTGGATCAGTTTGGGGAGTAGGGCCGTCTTAAAAATGTTAATGGAGTGTTTCAATCCATGAACATCTGATATTTTTCCATTTATTTAGGTCTTTATTTCAACAATGTTTTGGAGTTTTCAGAGATAAGTTTTGCAGTTTTTTGTTACATGTATTCCCCTGTATTTATTCTTTTGGGTAGTATTGTGAATGGAATTGTTTCCTTGATTTTATTTTCAGATTGTTTATTGTAAATGTATAAAAACAATTAATCTTTCATCCTCCAGACTTGCTGAACTCATTTATTAGTCTTCAGAGTTTTTTAGAGGATTGCTTGAGATTTTCTTATACAAGATCATGTCATCTGCAAATGGAGATTAGTTTTATCTCTTCTTTTCCAACCTGGATTCCGCCTTTTGTTTGTTTGTTTGTTTGTTTGTTTGTTTGTTTTTCTGGCCTAATCATTCTGACTAGAATCTCCACTTCAGTGTTGAGAGAAGAGGTGAGTACAGATAACTTTGACTTGGCTCTTCTCATCAACAAGAAGAGAAAAGCAAGGTAAGAGCTTTGGTTTAGGGATCAGGCAGACTTTGCCATCGTTACGCTGTGTGACTCTGAGCAAGTGACTTCACCTCTCTGAGCCTGGGTTTTCTTATCTGTGAACATGAGGCTAATGAGAATGGTCATCTCCCAGGTGTGGGCACATGAGATCTGGCCCCTTGAGCCACCCCACAGACAGGGTGGGGAGCCGGGTGAGACATGTTAGTGAGGGTTAGGGTCTGGTGCTCCTCCCAGGCCCTCCCAGGGGAACCCCTTTCCCCAGGAAAAGGCAGGTCTGGTGAGATTTGAATCTGCAGACTGGGCTTGGTAATAAATGGACAGGAAAAAAGATTCCATTACGCAGGAATGTCTGGGGAGGGGGAGGGGATGAAGCCGGCTCCCCTACCAGCACCAGCCAGCCCTGCAGCCTTGATAGATGTGCCTTGTGCAGCAGCAGCAGCGTCTGGGCCTGGCGGAAGGAGGCCCCTCCGCCACTCACCCCTCCTGGAGCCAGGCCAGCAGCCAGATGTTCCTGGCCTTTGGGGAGCTGGGGTGGGGGCAGGGAAGGCCGGCAGCGGGCCAGGGAGCAGCCGCCTAGATGTCAGGCCTCTACCTCCTCCTTCTCAGCAGCTGGGCTCAGGTGGCATAAGTTCTGCTGTTGACCTTTGACCCATGGTCCATTTCCCTGGCCCTAGACTCTGTTGAGAATTGGGGATGGTGCTCCTCACCCACCCTGTCCTGATGAGAGCGATACATAGCTATTACCCGGGAAAGGGCTTTAAGCTCCAAAAAGGACTATGTCCCACCTGCCCAAGGCTCTTGTGCTATTCTGGCCAGAATCACAGGGAAAGGTGTGAACAGGGCCTGCATCCTCCATGGGGTGGGGAGATCCGGTGAGGCCCCCGGATGTGTGCCTTGGGGGTCTGAAGGCACATTCTAGGCAAGACTGTGGTGCTCCACTCACCCTTACTGCCTCAAAGGCTCCTTTCAGGCCCCATAGTTGTAGCAAAGAGCATCATCTCTGGGCCTTCTCATGACTGGTAAAGATTTATTTTTATTGTGTTTTTGACAGAGAGAGCAAGAGACAGAGAGAACGGGGAGGGCCCAGAACAGTCTCCATACTTGTATGGCATTTGTTTTCCATATAGTTTCACTCCACAGGTGGGCGAGGCGCTGCACAGGGCAGGAACCGGGCCAGGGGCCTCCTGCTTGGGCCCCAGCAAGAACCGAACTGGGGGCACACCCCAGTTCAGCATATGGGTCCACATGGGCCGGGGCCAGGATTCGATCCTCAAACACTGGAGCTGCAAAGCGAGTGCTTAACCCACTAAACCATCCCGGCTTCCCCCTGATGATTTTTTAATTTTTTTAAAGATTTATTTTATTGATTTTGACAGAAAGAGACAGAGACAGAGAGAAGGGGGAGGGCCCAGAGCAGTCTCCACAGTGGACAGCATCAGCTCTCCATATAGTTTCACTCCACAGGTGGGCACAGGGCTGAGCAGGGCAGGAACTGGGCTGGGAGCCTCCCACATAGGCCCCGGCAAGAACTGAACTGGGGGCAGCATATGGGTCTGCATGGGCCAGGGCCGGGATTCAATCCTCGATCCTTGGGGCTTCAAAGTGAGCGCTTAACCCACTGAGCCATCCCAGCTTTCCCCCCACTGATGATTTTTAATATTAAACATATAATAATTAGAAGAGAACAGAAAAAAAAACTATATATGTAAGAAACAACAGAGAAAGAGAACATCACCCCAAGATTCACCGTGTAGAATGATGAACTGCTAACGTGGCCCTGGATATTCTTCGGTCGTTTATATTCTGGGTCTGTGTCGATAAATATTTACGTACCGTATGTGTGTTTTCCCTCAAAGTGGGCTCATCATGTATGTCTGGCTTTGTGACCTGCCTTCCTCCAGTCACGTTCAGAAGTGTAGACCCACATCCAGCGTGCTGATGCCTCCACGGTGCAGCTGGCCCATGTCACTGGTTTTCAGGGCATTTTCAGAATTTCCCTAATATGGACCGTGCAGAACTAAATCTCTTTGTTCCTCTACCTCTGTACCCATGTGGATTATCTCCTTAGGATAAACTCCAAGAAGTAAAACCAGTCAGTGGAAGAGTTTCTCGCCTGGGGGCTTTGGAGGGCACATGATTAAACTGACTTCCTGAAAGTCTGCAGACCCGTTTCCTCATTCCCCCAACGTGGTTCACATGCTGGCCCTGAAGCCTGCCCACCATGTTCACCGTGCCCTGGCCCCACCTTTGGAGGAAGGTGGTTGGCGGTACCTGCAGTGGGCAGCCAGGGTTACCTACGGGCACAGAAGCACATCCCTCCCAGCACTGAGGGTGGGGAAGTCCTAGACTGGAACTGAGACCTTGGGTAAGTCCTAGCTGGGCCTCACTTTACCCATCTGCAAATTGGGAAAGCTGGCTTCACAGTTCTCTCTCAGTTCATGGGGTCTGTGAACGGTGGCACCTTCTCTGTAGTCCCACCCGCTGCCAGGGACTTCTGTGACTTGTGTGGGCACTGGGGCAGGCCGTCGTTGCCTGAGCATTTATCCCAGCATCGGCCTATGCAGTTGACAGGCCTGCTTCCCACTGGACTGACATGGGAAGACCTGACTCAGGGGAGCAATGCAGCCTTAGAGTGGGCTGCTGAGAAGGACTTGGTGGCCTTCTTGGGTCCCTGAGGAGAAGGGTATATGACAATGCAGCAGGAGCGGTGACCTCTCTGAGAAGTGTTGAAGGAGAGGGGTCAGACTTGGAGGTGACTTCACAAGGGTTCCTGCAACCCAAGAATCCTGTGAACTTCACAGAACCAGCGCCTTTCATGAAATTCACATGCACACACTCATTCAACTTCGCACCCGAGTCCACACGTCAGCTACTCCCAAGCACTCCAGCATTCTCTTCCCTGTACACACGCAGACATACAAACTGCCTTCATTTCCTTGCGCACACCTGATCACACTCAGACATGCACTAATCATAGACCAATAATAACTTTGGCAACACGTTTATTGAGCACCTACTACGTGCCAAGCGCGTCCCAGGCCCTGTTCCAGCCTCCCACAATGAGCACTCTCATTAGCTCCCTTGCTTAAGGTCACAGAGATTTAGGCACAGGAGCCCTGCCCTGGGGCTCACCACAGAAATTCCTCCGGGCCTCACCCAGCCCTTGGTACACAATTCAACAGACCCGGCCTGTCCAGACTTAGGCACCTGGAAATCCAGACTGTAAACCGCTTTCTTGGCTTCCTCCCCATACATCCCGGAGTTTTTGCTGAGTTCTTCACTTTTCGGTAGCCCCCCTCCTCCACCCTCCCCCTCTCGTGCCTCTCAAACCAGTCTTAAAGACCCATTACTGAGTGCCTGGCACGGAGGTCAGCACTGGGCTGCAGTGGGAAGGTAGTCCAGGTGCCCATCCTAAAGGGACCGAAAGCTCAGGTCGTCATATGCGGCCCAGAGGACGAGCCTGCTCAAGGTCACACAGGAAGTGAGGACAGAGCCAGGCCCCACAGCCCCATGTCCCTACACCCAGGCCAGGGATTTTCTCTGGGGAGACAGCACAAGCCACCGGGAGACCTCATGGTTGTGCTGCACGCTGAATCCGTGGCTCAGCTGTGGGGTGCAGAGTTCAGGGGTTCACAGCAGCAGTGACGCTAACTGTAGCGCCAGCATACCGGGCGCTTTATAGGCCTGCCCTTATTTACTCTACCTGATAAAAGTCAGGTAGACACTATTATTGCCATCTTTCTCCCAGTTGCCGATAAGGAAACCCAGCCCGCAGCTAGTTAAGACTCCAACTCAGACTGTTTCTCCCCAACCCAAGCTCTCCCCGCGGACTGCATTCATTGCCTTGGGGTGAAGGCAGAAACTGGGGTGCCCAGCCGGTGAAGCTTTGCCAAGCAGGGATTCATGCAGGCTTTTACAAGGAGGGGAGGAGAGAGGGGAGCATCCTAGGCAGTGGGCATGGCTGCAGCCGAGGTATGGGGGCTGGAATGTACCTGTGAGCACCCCCACCAATGAGGGGACAGGCCAACCTGAGCAGAGGCTCATGGGGAGGGGAGCCAGGTGAGCTCTTGGCATCCCTGGGTCCTTGAAGGAAAGCTGACCTGTCTGGGATGAACCTGGGGACTCTGCCAGGGTTGGCCCCGGAGGAGCCACGGGAGGCCCTGAGCTGGGCAAAGGTCTCCCTGATGTCACCAGTGGAACCCCATGGAGGGCGGAGCCAAAGGTGCTAGTGGCTGTGCCACCCCGGAGAGGGACAGTGCCGGATGGGCCCGGGTACCAGGCTCTGAAGGTCTTTGGGACGCATCAGCTTCAAGCTGCCTGGCCTCTGGGGCAGCTGCAGGCCAGGCTGCTGGGCTGGCAGAGGTGAGTGCCGGGCAGAGGCTGGAAAATGGGGACGCCGTCTCCTTCTAGGGTGGGGCAGCTGAGGCCAGCAGTGTGACGTGTTCAGGCAAGTCCCCGAATCACAGCGGGTGGCATCAATCACTCTGCAGCAGACCCGGTGAGTGATTCAGGCAGGAACCTCCTAAACCACAACCCTTGGGTTCACTTCCGCCCCCCCCTCGCCCCCCCCCCCCAGTTTCCTGCCTTCTAGTTAACCACCTCCTTCTTCTTCAGGTCTCAGCTCGTGACCCCTCCTCAGGGATGACCTCCCTGATGCCTGCCCCCCAACTCCCAGTACACACTGGAGGTGCGGTCAAACTCCTCGGGAATAGCACTATTAGAACTGGGGCTTCTGTGATTATAGTTTGTAACTATACTCTCATCTGTGGAGTTATTTGATTGATACTGTGCGCCTTCTAGCTGCTAGGTCTGGAGGGTAGGCGAGGCATCTGTCATGTTCATCACAGTATCCATAGGCCCTGGCATATGGTAACAACCCAAAAGATATTTGTTAAGCGGATAAATGGGTGGATGGGTAGATGGATGGATGATGGATGGATGGATGGATGATGGATGGATGGATGGATGGATGGAGAAATGGATGGGTAGATGAACAGATGCATGAGTGGAAGGATAAATGGATGGGACTTTGGAATGTTAGATTGTTAAAATGTTAATAATCCTGAAGCTATAGACGCAGACTCAGAAAAGTGAAGTAGATTTGTCCAAGATCACATAGCAAACCAGGTAACCCCCCTCCACCCAATCCCTGGAAATGGGGACAAATTCCCTTGTTCCAGTCCTGCCTCTTCTGTGGTTTCTGTGTGACTGAGACAAGTCACTGGGCCTCCATTTTCTCTTTGAAAGAAAAGGTTGTAAAATCTAGGGTGTGCTGCCCTTGCATTCTTGGGAAGGCCAGCTTCCCTGGGCTTTCTAGGCCTCCTACAGATACCCTCCCCACACTTTTCTCAAAGCCCAATGCAGTTGGCTGCCAGACCCCTGGGGTGCGGGTGAGGCCCCATGCGTAGAGGGGCGGGACCAGGCTCCCATTCTCTTGAGCCAGCCGTGCCACCGGCCCCACCTCCATGCGTGACTCTCCACTCTCAGGGGTGGGGTGATGCAGTTTGCAGAAGGGCCCCTCTGGTGAGTTTCTGGCTCCATGGCCCTGCCTGGAACTTTCTCACCTGGGTGTGCAACCTCAGCCCCTGAAGCTGGGGGTAAGTGTGTTTAAGAGGCGAGAACTCCCCTATAGTCAAGTCCAAGGAAAAGGGGTTGCACATGTTGGCAAGGGGCTGCCTTTGTGGCAGCCCCAGAAGAAGGGTCTAAAGTGTACTCAGAAGCCCCAAACACAGGGCTCTGGGAGTCACAAGAGGAGGGGGTCTCCTTGTGTGTGTGAGAGAGACCCACATCAGCCCCACATCTCGTGACAGGGGTGTGGGGTGGGGTGCAGGAAGGGGACTGAGAAGAAGCAGGGTGCTGTCACAAGGACTCCTGGGGCCATAAAGTCCGGCTGAGGCCTTTGGACTTTATCCTCTGGCATAAAGGACCATTTTTTTCCCAAAGGCTTTCACACTTCTTTTTTTATACCAAAAAAAATAATATTGCACGCTCATTGTTTAAAAAAAGCAAATCCGTAGTACAACTGAATGCTCAATAAAAATAAATTTCCCTTCCCCCTTTCCCAGTTCCCTCCCTAGGAAATACCCTATTGCCAGCTCTTTCATAACCTTGAAGAGATGTTCTAGGCTGGAGTTATTGAACGTATCCGTCCCTCCTTTCTACACAGTGGGAGCCTTTCCTACACAATATGCTGCTGCACTGTGTGCTTTGCCAGTCATCTCTGAGCACCAATTTTACTGCCACATGCTGTCCAGCTGTATGGATGTTCTGCACTTCATTAGCACATCCGTCCTGATGAACAGTGACTTTTTTTTTCTAGCCTTCTGCTTCCACAAACAATCCTGCACTGAATATGCCCTTGTTCATCCACTTTTGAGCACATGGGCTGGTTAGTGCAGGTATCAGATCAATTCCTGGAAGTGGTATTGCTGGGGCTTAGGGTGCATGCACTCAGCATCACTAGACAGCATCCAGCCGCCCCGCAGGTGGCTCTGAGCAGGGGAGTGACAGTCCTGAAAGTCCCTTCAGCTGCTCCTAAGGCATGTGGCCGGTGGTGGCGAGAGGATGCTATCTGATGACGAGCCCCCTGTCTTGAGGTCTGAGATGGCCTCATGCGGAGTCTCCATGAGCTCCCCGCTCTGGTGCTCCCTGGAGTGTGGAAGGGCCCCCAGTGCACAGGTTCCTTTGCTGTGGGGAGAGGCCCCAGGCCCGGGGCCAGGCACAGGACCCCCGTCCCGCAGGGTGGCTGCAGGCAGCTTGGTGGGGAGAGGACAGGTCACTGGCGGCTGTGAGGGATTCGAGTTCAGCCAAAGCCCGGACAGAGGGTTGCCAAGACGCCTTTTCATTTCCCCAAGTCCTGGGCTTGGGGCTGGGGCACTGTGTCATCCTCATGTTTCCAATTACTCGGCAAGGCTTCCGTGAAAGCGCCAGCGGGCAGGTCCTTTGATGTCTGGCCGAGGCTGCATCCGCCTTGGGGAGAAGCATCTTTGCTGAGGATCAGAGGGGAGTCAAGCTGAGAGGGTCCCCAGGCCTCCCCACAACCCATGTGCTCCCCTGGCTCCACTCCAGCTGGGCCTACAGGCTCCTGGAGGTGGGGGAGGGACCAACCCTCACAGCCTGGCCAAGGCCCCTATGATAGAGCACAGAAGGGGACACAGAGGCCCAGAGGGGCCCGGGGCGGCCCTAGGCCACACAGGGAAATTGGTGAAGCTCTCCTCAGATGGTCAGCAGATGTTGGGGGGAGGAGGGGCAGCGGAGGGACTATCTATCTGCTGGATCAAATGGAGTCCGGCAGCCTTTGGTTGTTGGCTCGGTTTCCCCGCCTCATTTCCTAGAATCTTTTTGGCACGGACGGCAGGGTGGTTCAGTGAGGGTGTCTGCAGTTCCCTGCCTGGGTTCCAATACTGCGCTCTGTCCGTTTTAGCTGTGTGACCTTGGTTGAATTACTCAACACCTCTGAGCCTCAACGTTTTCTTCTTTTAAACAAGATAATGACAATTATCCCTTTGAGGGTTTGCCTGAGGGTGGGAATGAGGAGAGTCTGGAAAATACTTAGCCCAGTGCCTGTTACATGGAGGGTCTCAAAAAGAACAGCTCTGGTCATATTGCTGTTGATGAGGATAAGAAGGAATAGAGAAGGGGTTCCGAAGGAGAAGGAGCTGGTGCACAGTAGACTTGCTAATACAGGTCCCCACCCCATCTGTCATGCTCTCGGTAGGGGCTGGGCCCCCACACTGCAATCCAGGAATTAGACCCTTCTCTGTTCCTCTCCCATCTCCCCATCGCTAATTGCAAGGCTGTCTTCTGCGCCTCGGCTGGAAGAGGTGGGGGACAGATCAGGAGAGGGTGCCGGGCATGTGGTGAGGGCTTGGGTGTAGTCTGGGCTGGGAGTCCGGGCTGGGGCGGGCGTCTAGGGGGCCGTGGCCCCGCATCCCTGACTCCCGGAGACAGCCGGAGTGGGGAAGTGGGGTGGTTTCCTGGCAAAGCTGAAAAGGTTTGGATTTGACTTGGAAACGCATTGAGAAGTCCCTGGCGGCTGCCTCCTCAGAAACAGCCTCTCTGAAGTTGAGCCCGGGCCGGGGAGGCTGTTTTGTATAACCGGGCTCCCGGGGCCTCAGTGCTGGAGGACAGGCTGAGACCTTTCCCCCAGAATTACAACACATGCAGCCAGCAGGGCCTCAGCCCCTCCCTCGGGCCTGCCCTGGGGGCTGGAAAATGTCAGCCACTGTGCCTGTGCCGACAGGAGACTCAGGCTGGGGAGGAATGGACCCTGCCCCTCCCGCTCCCACGTGGGGGAGGGGGAGCACGTTCTCAGGTGCCCCAAGTGCTGTGGGCTCCACCTTTCTGCTCTCTCTCTCATTTTTTGGTCATATTGGTGTTTAGCCTGTGATTTTACTTACATAAATATTTCTTTAAATTGACTTACTTTTAAAAACTTGGATGTGTTTCTTTAAAAAGGAACTTTATATTGCTACTGTAAATGAAAGACTTGTGCCCCTTGCCTTACAGAGTAACCTCCTAAATAAAATACCTTAAAAATAAAACAATGTTAAATTCTACCTAGAGCCTGAGACTTGCTTTCTCTTTGATTAAAAAAAAAAAAAGAGACAGCTAGATTAGCAAGTGTGAGAGAAAGGCAGGCTAGTACCCAGCTAAATTTTTTCCCTTGATTAGAGTTGCCAAATAAAACATTACAAGATGCCCAGTTCATTTAAATTTCAGGTAAGGAGAAGCCAGGATGGCTCAGTGGGTTGAATGTTCACTTTGCAGCCCTGGGGACCGAGGATCGAATCCCGACCCTGGCCCGTGTGGACCCATATGCTGAACTGGGAGCTCCCCCAGTTCAGTTCTCACCGGGGTGAGACCCCAGCCCAGTCCCTGCCCAGTGCAGCCCTGCGCCCACCTGTGGGGCTTTGATTAAAAAAAAAAAGAGACAGCTAGATTAGCAAGTGTGAGAGAAAGGCAGGCTAGTACCCAGCCTGAAACTATGTGGAAAAACCAATGATGTGCAACTATGGAGACTGCTCTGGGCCCTCCCCTTCTCTCTGTCTCTGTATCTCTCTTTCTCTGTCAAAAACAATAAAAATAAATCTTAAAAAAAAAAAATTTCAGGTAAATAATGGATAATGTATTTTCATATAAGCCTGCCAAATATTGCATAGGCCATACAGTACTTATACTAAAAAAAAAAAAGTTATTTGTTGTTTGTCTGAAATTCAAATTTAACTGGGCAGCCTGTGTTTTTATTTGCTAGGTCTGGCTACCCTATCCTTAGTGAACGAAAGACAGTTTTTAAAAGAACAACCTTCTCAGTGCTAGGAGATTAGATGTTTGCCTGCGGTGTTTCGTGCCACCAAAAATAATCTTGAGAACGGCCGTTCTGATTCAAGGTGGGATGAGACCAACAAGACACAAGAGTTTGGGAATTTTGGGGGGGCAGGGGCTCTGTGGTTGGGGGCGTTCCCAAAGCCTCTGCGGAGGAGAAGGAGGCTTTGGGGCTTGACCCCTGTGGGCCAGTGAGGCTGGCAGCATCTTGGAGTTCTGAGCACCCTTCCCCCACTGTGACCCCAGGGCTGGCGGGGCTGAGGACAGGCCTGGGGATAAAGTTATGACCCTGGTCTCAGAGGACAGAGGAGCTAGTGTTGGAGGCACTGTGACTTGTGAGCATGAGTGACACGTGTTGGCCTGAATCACACCCTCTCAGGACACCAAAGGGCCTTTGAGGGCATCTCCTCTAACACCTGCACTGGGCCTTGCCCACCCCATGTGGGGAACCTGAGACTTGGTTGTATTTCTCCAGTGACGGGGTGCTCACTACCCCCCAAGGTATCTCTTTCCATCATTGGGCAGGTTGACTGAGAAAAAGCCCTTCTTTAGACTGAGCAGAAATCTGTCTTCCTGCAGCATTCATTCTATCTCTGTGGATCCCTTTCTTCCGATCGTAGTTTTCAGTTGGCTCTGTTAACCAAGTACTCCCTCTGTCCCATCGCAGTCCTTCAGAGATCTGTTGACCATGAGGCTCGGCCACTGGAGTCTGCATAGACCCATTTCTTTATACTGTGCCTCTTAGGGCTTGATTTCTGGCTTCCTCTTTTTCAGGGAAAGCAGCTCAGGGCCTGGGACTGGGGACACTACCTGGGTTGGCCCTGACTGGTGTGTTATCTTCAGGCAGAGGGTGGGAGAAAGGTTGCCATGGGGCATACTAGGGGCCAAGGTGAGGATAGAACCAGGACAGTGCGGGAAGTCCCTTCTCATGCAGATGCCCAGCCAGTAGGAGTTGCAGGGAGCATCCTGCAGATCGGGGTTCTGCTCCCTGCTCAGTCCCTAACTTGCCGGGGCTTCTAGCAAGTCTGCTCTCCTTTCTGGCCTTAGCTCTACTTTATGTACCGTGAACGGCTTGGCCTCCTCTTATCGGTAAGAACATTTCTGCCTGTCCGGATTGATCGATGCTGGCTAACTTGAGTCTGTCTTGGCTGGAGTTCTGTGATGAGGAGGATTCTGGGGCAGTGAGTGTCCAGGTGCCGTGGGAATACAGGCTGTGTGTGGGCAGAATGGCCTATGTGCTGATCATGGCCTTGAGGGGCTGCCAACCCTGCAATGACAGAGCCCAAGGAAGAGTTGATGAGTCAGGGATGGGGTACAGGCTGTCCATGCAGAAAGAGGGAAGTTCCCTGCATGGCTATGGTGGCTGGGCCCTGTCTTCTGCAGCTTGCGGACTATCACACACGTGTTTGCCCATGCCCTGCCACCCAGATGGCTGAGGACAGAGGCGCCCTGTGGAATCCTGTGAGCAGGCCAAGACGGGCGGCTTGCGGGTGCTGTGGAAGGTGGTGGGGGCGCTGGCCGGCTGGGGCTGGGGCAGTGCAGCTGGGGCTTCTGTCAGGGGGGAGGTCTTTAGGAAAAAAAAACCACGGGTCAGAGCTGGGGCTTGGCTGCTACACAAAAGGGCTTTCTCCCCATCCCTGCCTGGCAGGGCCGGGAGGCTGCAAGAGGGGGAAAGCCCAGAGTCTGAGTATCTCAGAGGGCTTAGATGGAATCCCCACACTGGGCAGAATTCCTAAAAATCAACAAGTCCTCCGCAGTCTACGGACAGTCCTTTCTGACAGATGGCAACTCTCACTTTTAAACACGGCCAAAGAGGGGGTCCCACCATGTCTCCGCTCTCTCCTTGACTCCTCTTACTATGTGACCTTTGCCAAGTCTCTTCTCATCCCCCTGGGCCTCAGTTTCCCAACTTCAAGAGGAAGAACTTGGATAGACAGTCTCTAAAAGCCCTCCCAGGTCTGCCTTTTGGAAATCCATATTCTCCATGCTAATAATGAGACGCTCTTACTGTTTGCAGAGTACTTTCCTATTTCCTACTTAGTTTCTCTCTCAACAACCTGGTAGTTAGTGAAGTGGCCATGGAGAACGCTATCCCTCCATTATTTTTGGAGAACTCTATCCCTCCATTATTTTTTCAGATGATAAAACTGAGGCTCAGAGAGGGGAGAGGCTCTTGCAAATTCATACAGCGAGGCAGTGGCTGAGCCAGGGCTCCCACGGCCATGTCCTGACCTTCGTCCACTGCGCCCACGGTGTGCACACCCCCAGGGTATAGGGGTGAGGGCACGGTGCTTCATTGGCCTGTTTTCCATATAGATTTCTATGCAGGAAGCGCTTTGAGAAAAATACTTGTGCCTCCAAATTTGCCAGACTTGTGCTCTTCCAGCACTTCTGAGGTGGGAGCTGAGAAGGACCCCATCTCCTCAGCTGCACAAACTCTGGGTCGAGTGGCTTTACCTGGGGTCTAGGCCAGGGCTTATGGGTCCAATGGCAGCGAAGGGGATTTGCACATTTGTGAGCAGAGATATTGAGCACGTGACAGTTTCCGAGTGGAGGTTGGAACTTTTCACAGCATGTATAACCACAAAGCACAAAAACATCAGCATCAAAAAACAACAACAACAACAACAAACACAAGGAGAAGCTGGGATGGCTCAGCTGGTTGAACACTTACTTTGCAGCCCTGGAGACCAAGGATCGATTCCTGGGCCTGGCCCATGGGGACCCATATGCTGAACTGGGGTGTGTCCCCAGTTCAGTTCTTGCCAGGGCCTATGTGGGAGGTTCCTGGCCCAGTTCCTGCCCTGCACAGCCCTGCACCCACCTGTGGAGTGAAACTATATGGAAAACTAATGCTGTCAACTATGGAGACTGCTCTGGGCCATCCCCCTTCTCTCTGTCTCCCTGTCTGTCGGTCTCTCTCTCTGTCAAAAAACAAACAAACAAACAAACAAACAAAACCATCAGCATCACAGTGTTTGTGCTGGAAGGATCTTTAGAAACCATCTGTCCCATCCATTCCTCTCTGCCCTTAACTGGGGAAAACTGAGGCCCCGAAAGGAGAAGGGGTTGGGCCCAGGCCACGCAGCGACTAGAGCTTGCATCACCTGACTTCCCAGGCCGTTTTCTGGGGGAGACAGCAGGGTTGGAGGATAGGAGAAGAGAAAGAGGAGGCTGGGAACCTGGAGCCAGTCAGACAAGTGGTACGTGGAGCCCAGCTGACTGCTGATAAGAGACCCACAATGCTGTTCCACAGGGATCTTTTATCAAGATGCAATTTTCCCGCTGCAGACACTATTTTCTTTCTCCTGCAGACTATGCTGGTTTTCACGATAAGACACCTAGACATGTTCACACTAAGGCAGCCAAAACATGAGGCAGGAGGAAAAAAATTCCCTTCTTAATCTCCCCCCACCCTAACCCCCCTCCCCCCTCATTTCCTCTCATTCTCTCCAAGTTCTCATGTGCCCCCACCCCCCACCCCGCCCCCAACCTCCCCAGGGCTGGCTGGCCTCTTCCTGCCTTCCAGTAAGTCAGCCCAAAGGAGCCAGGAAGGTATGTGGCCTAGAGGAGGTCAAAGGAGAGAAGTGTGGAGGGCGTCCCCTGGGAACGGAGGCCGCAGCCACAGTCTCCCACGGCGTGCCAGGGAGGGCAGCGAGGGGGACATGCTTTTATGGGCTTTCCCTGGAACCTTCTCTCCCCACCCCCACAACCCGGCAAATGGAACACAGAGCTCTCGCTGGCTGGGAGGTGATTAGAGCTTCCCCCACCCGCGAATTCCCCACTCACCGACCCCCACACCTGAACTCCTCCTAATCCAAGGCATAATGGGAATTTCTGGGGAAGGGGCTACCGGGCCTGCTTCCATCTAAGGAGCCCCAGACGTAAGCGATCTGGCTGGGGAAGAGAACTGGGATCCCTCAGCTATGGCTGCGCAGTGTCTTCTGCTCTCTAGGTTCTCCTGGCCTCCGTTTTCCTATCTTCCCCCTCAGGGGGTTGGACTCAGATGTGCTGGCCCGGAAATTCTACCTTTGGCTTTTTCAGAAGATGCTGTCCCTCTCAGGCCTGCCGGGTGCTTGGCAAGTTGGCTGCACGGCCCCCGGGTATCAGTACCCCGCCCCTGCTCTGCTCGGGAAGTCTACCCCGCCCTTCACATCTGGATGGAATTTACCCCCCAAAGCAACTCAATTACCGGTGATCTGATCAGGGCAGCTCATGTGTCAGCAGGGGCCCTGGTAAAGGTTGCTCTGCTAGAGATGAGGGTGCCCGGGCCTGTGGGCCACACCTCTCACAGCCAGGACGCCTTGCTGAGGTCCTGAGGGAGGCAGGGCCTGGTCACCGCTGTCCTGCCGAGGGGGTGTGGGGGTGGGGACCCTGAGGGGCTGCCACCTCCTGCCCTGTCTGAATCAGCACCTAGAGGCCAGAGGGAGGAGGAAGGTGATGTATGACTTACACCCACAGGCCCGGCCAAGCGCCCGGCCAGCTGAGTCGGTGAGGGTGGGTAGCCTCCTGCTTCTCCTTATATGCTGGTCTCTAGCCGGGAAGCCTGGCTGGGAAAGGTGGGGGCTCACCTGCCAGGCTGGGACAGCGAGGGCTTGGGGACCCAGTGCAGCGTATTAGCGTGCCATCCTTGGGGAGCAAGATCATCTCGGCTATCTTCCTGTGGCTTCGGCGACATCGGCGAGTAGGGGACAGTGGGCTTTGGGGTTTCCTGTTTCTTCAAGTCTGCATTTGGCGTCTCTTACTCGGAGCGCATTGCTCAGAACTGTTTTCTCTACCCCTTTCCATCCACACACATGCACAGGAAGGTCGCTGAGCCCAGGATTCTGGATTGGAGTGCAATGTGCCCATCACCACAGTGACCTTCTGGGAGCAGGGAACCACCAGGTGCCTAAGGAGGGGTGAATCAGGCCAGACTGGAAACAGGACAGGCCACAGCCCTCAGGCCCCGCCCTCCAGGTGGCCCACACCATGAGCTCTGCCTGGGCTGGACAGGACTTGCCAGGTTGAGGAAAGACTGTGTGTGTGCGCACATACACACACACATACACACACTACCACCTCCTTCCATCAGAGACGCTCACCAGGACCACACTAGTGTGCATTCCAGCAAATAGTCATCCGTGTTACTTAAGCACGAAGCACTGTGTTCAGCTCTGATGTGAGGAGGATGGAAAGACCTCGAGGGGCTCACACCGTCCCTGGGGATAGAAAATGCTGACTTAGGAGTTGGCTAAGAGCATGCCCTGGGGGCTGGCAGATGGTGCTTGAACATGAACTCTGTCCCGTGCAGGCTGGAGGGTTTCAGGCAAACAGATTAGCCTCCCTACCAGCCTTGTACACTTGTCAGGTTGGCAGGAGCGAGCAGGTAGTGCTGGGGAAAAAGCAGCATGGCACCTGGCACGGAGTGCACGCTCCATGAATGGCTGTTTTATGATCACCTTACTACACAATTAGCATTGAGACAACCTCCCACTTACCTGGAAACCTAGCTAATGCAGAAGCCAGCCAAGAACTCCTGTGAAGCCCCCTTCTGACAAGGTCTCTGAGTTGTCACCAATAAAGAGGAGCACGTTCACGCACCAAACTCATAGCCCTATCCCAGCCGTAAGCTGATGACGGAAGGCGGAGGGGTGGACAGGCGATGGTGGTCGTCGCTCAGGCCCCTTCAGGGCAGGAAGGCTTCCTGGAAGCCTGCGGATGCCAGGCTGACATGGGTAGAGGG
The DNA here is from genome assembly GCA_004027555.1 of Craseonycteris thonglongyai. NCBI lineage: Eukaryota > Metazoa > Chordata > Mammalia > Chiroptera > Craseonycteridae > Craseonycteris > Craseonycteris thonglongyai. The sequence continues at coordinate 20,866 of PVKE010000551.1, read as the reverse complement.
TCTGGGTTGTGAAGGAGAGGGGTTTCAGGTGAGGAGCAGCTTCCTGGGGGTCTTCCCTCTAACTCGTGGCCTGCTCTGGGGCAGTGGGATCTGCTGTGGGGTCACTATGGGGGTGGGAATGACGAGACGCAGGGCTTCTTCAGGAAGCTGGCGCTGGGGGCTGATGCAGCTTACATGGAGGGGCACCCGCTGGCAAGGAAGCTGGTTAGGGCCTGTTGGAACCCACACAGGATTTAATGCCAGAATCCATTCACGATGCAAAATTCCAGACAGGGATATCACCGTGTACCCTCATCTCTTTTATATCTCATAATCACCACTATTCAGTAACACGGTTATCTCCACAGAGGACAGAAACTATGCCCTGACACAGGGGGGACCTCATACACCTGTTAGTGGCAGAATGAGACCAAGAACTCAGTTCTCAGCTCCTGCAAAGAAGCCTCGTTTTCATAGAGGGTTTGGGGTGCTCTGCCTGTGCACTCTCACTAAGCATAGAGACACTCAGTGGTAACATGGTACCGGCCGTTTGGGGACCAGGGCTGGGGCCAAGCGGTGAGTGAGCCCCCGGAAGATTCTGAGCACTGACTGTGGCATTAGGAAGTCCTGATTGGAGGACCAGCCCCATCACTTACCACCAGGGTGGACCTCTCTGAGCCTCAGTTTTCCCCCAGTGGAGAGAAAAAGATCTGCAAGAGAGAGGTTCTTTCTTGTGAGCCCCGGGAGGGTGCGAGCTTGCCTCATGGTGCCTGCACTGGCTCGGTGTGTGGCAAACACCATCACCATACATTGCTCATATTTATTGTGCGCACTTACTGTGCATCAAGCACTGTGCTAACTAAACTGAACGAATGGTGAGGCCGCTGCTGGGGCAGTGCAGAGGGGGGCCTGCAGAGCAGGAGGAGGGAATGGGGAACGGATTGTGCTAGCCCAGCGTGTCAGCATGCACAGGCTCTGAAGACCCGGTTCAATGCTCCACTCTGCCATCAGCTTGCTGTGTGACTGTGACCAAGGCCCTCCCGGGACTTCTGTTTTTCCTCCCAGAGGACAGATGGAGGGCGCAAGGGACCTGGAGCCAAGCTGTCAGGGAGGGAGGGGCCCACACCTGAGGCCTCCAGGCCTGTTGGGATCTGCCAGACTGAAGGGGATTTCCTGAGGCCAGCCCAGTTCCCAGCCCTGCTGACGTCTCCCCTGGATGGGTGCCCAGAGTTGCAGAGTGGGGGTGCCCAGAGCAGCCCTCTAGTGGGACAGACAAGTGGGTACCCTCCCAGACCACACCTTGGCCCTCCTTCTGGGGCCCTAGGATCTCCCCACCCCCAACCCGGAGGTGGAGAAGTAGGGGATCCCTCCTGCTGAAAGAAGAAAGCACTGCCCTTCGGCTCAAGATTTGCTGTGTGACCTCAGGCAAGTCCTTGCCTCTTTCTGGGCCTTGGTCCCCTGTCTCTGAAGTGAGGAGGGCAAAGATTTTCAGGCTCCTTCGGAACTCTGACACTCTGGGATCCTGCTGGGGGTGGGGCATCCTGGGAAAGGGAATTGGGACAGGGGCTTGATTCTGGGGGCTTGCTTCGCCTGCTATGGAGCAGAAGGCAGAAGGGGTGAGGGGGAGGGCAGTGGGAGACAAGGAACCTTAAGGCCTCCAGGTGGCTGTTCGAGGGGGCAAGGCGAGCCTGCGTTTTTGGAAACATATTTGTTTTTAAGTGTCCAGTGTCACTGGGGGCTTTCTCTTTGAGTTTTGAAATGCTCCAGAAGTCAGCATTCTGCATGCGCGTGTGTGCTGAGCAGAACATGGGGTGTATTTATTCATCCTTTCGCCCGAGCCCTTAAAAATATAGACGGCTAATGTCTTCAGTATGTATGAAATATCCCATATGCTCGGAAACAAAAGGGGCTCTGTTATTAAAGTTTCATTTCCACACGCCCCCTCCCCTCCCTCCCGCCCGCCCCCCTGACACCCTGCCCTCCTCCCATCCCGCTCAGCTTGCTGGAGACAGAGCAGCAGCGCGGAGGCAGGCGGGCAGCGTGGCCAGAGCCTGGGCACAGCCTGGCCCTGCGAGAGCGGGTGCGAATTCTGGCTCCAGGTGAGGGGGAGGCCTTGGAAGAGGAGAGCAGGGTCTTCCAGGGGAGAGGGGTCTCCGGGGCCCAGGGATGGTCAGTGAAGAAGTGGGGGAGGGGGTGGCCCTTCTTGCGGGTGCCGGACGGGCCGGGGCCCTGGCAGGACCCGGCTGTCTGGGACGGAAATGCCCGCTCTGCTGCTAACTGAAACCACATGTGTCTCCAGGCAGCGGGACAGAGACGCCGCCAAGCCTGGGGCTTGGGACTGGGAGGGGAGGAGAGATGCAGGCTGGCCCCGCTGTGTGCCCCGGAGCATGCATGTATATGTGTGTGAGGAGGCACCCTTCAGGGAGAGTTGGGGTCTTTTGTATCTATACAAGCCAGAGCGTGTCAAAGAGTGTGAGTGAATGTCTAAGTTCCGTGTGTGTGTGCGTGGTGCATGGAGGAGTGTGTGTGTGAATGTGTAAGTGTATCTGAGGGTCAGTGGAGTGTCCCGATCACAGGGCTAAATTGACCTTTCTCTGGACCTCCTATGACCCGAGTCCTGGACAGACTTCTCGCTGTCACCCACGGCCTGGGAGTCTGCTGGCTGCCCCCGGGGAGGGTCCTCTGGGGTGAGAAGATACCCTAGCTGAGTGGGTGGCAGCCGCTCTAGGCTGGGGCTCCCCTGTGGCCACCATCCTCCTTCGTTCTATTACCTCCAGCCTAGATCAGTTTTTTCACACCTGCCTAACTTCTACCCATTTCCCAGCCAGAAAGTCTGAGGCAGCGTAAGGGGCTGATAACAACTCTTTCTCCCTTGTCTGCTTTTAGCATGGCACATTCACGGTAGCCCTGGAAGGTGAGGAAACCAAGCCCAAGAGAGGGGACAGCTTGCCCACAGCATCAGGGAGACAGTATGGGGGCTGCGGACAGAGGATTAGCGGGGCACGGGCTCAGCCTTGGGGAGAAGCCTGGAGGCTGCACTCCGATTCTGTAGCTAATGTGGGCACCCTGGGGGGCCCCAGGGGGACCTGAGCCCTGGGTCTTCTTGCCCTAAAGAGCAAGCCTGGCTGGGATCTGAGCTCTGGGTTCTGGTGGTGGCCCTGCCACTGCCTTGCTGTGGATGTTGGACAGGCCTCCTCCCATCTCCAAGCCTCAGTTTCCCCATCCTCACAATGATAAGGTTGGGCCAACATAGCATTTCCCAAAGTGCAGTGCGTGCTGCTCGGGCCACTACTGAGATGGTGCCACGTGGACTCTCCAGTTTCCATTGAACAAGGATTGAGTGTTATTTTCACCTACGTTAGGGAAAAATTTATAAACGTGCATCAAACCGGTGAGCGCATTTACATATAAGCTATGCAAATGAATGAAGACTGGGGACCGCTGTAAGATCTCTGGGGTCTTGTCCATTTTGACACCAGGCTGTCTTTATGTTGCTACCATTTTAAATGCTCACAGGAGTGTTGACTTTGGCTTTCTGGGACCTAAGATGTGACCTGCTGTGTAGGTCATCTTGTGGTCCCCACAAGTGAGCAGCCCTGCAATTCGTGATTAGTGACAAGCTCAGTCATCACCTTGGAGTGTGTGTGTGTGTGTGTGTGTGTGTGTGTGTGTGTGTTGCTCTGTGGAAAGGGACCAGGGGTAGGATAGGCAGAGCTGGGAAAAAGATCAGCCCATCCCAGATCAGGGCTGGGTGCCCAAGGTCAAAGGCAAGGGTTTGGGAAAAGAGATTGTTCTCTGGCTGACGTTTTCAAGTGCTTTGTCCGGCCTCAGCCTTGCTTTGTATGGCCAGGGTGGGCCGGTAGGCGAGGGGCCACGCTGGCTTCAGCCTTTCCTGCCATTCAGCCCGGGCTCCCTGGCCACTTGGCTGTATTTTATGTGCTAACCTCAGACTGGCCTGCGGGGGTTGTATGGGAGGAGGCAGGGGTTGTGGGGAGGCCCGTGGCAGAGCCCTCCCATCACTGAACCAGGCTCCAGGCTGGTGGGAACTGGTGTCATTGCGAACAGACCCCTGCATGCCTCCCCCTGACTGAGTGTCTCTCTGTTACTATTACTGTTACTCAAGGGGATGGCTGTTTCTCCGGGGTCTTTAGTGTCTCGTTCCCAGCTCTCTGGGCGGCCTGACCCTGCCCTCTTGCAGGAGGTACAATTTTCTAGATGCTCCTTTCTTGTCTCATCCCGCATCAGGCAGAGGGCACCAAACTTTGGCTCCAGGACGTAGATGGCTTCCTGGGGTGGAGAGGAATGCATGGCCCCTTCTTGAGGAGATGGCAGATGCAGAGGAAGGAGCCCAGGGCGAGCTCCTTGCCCTCTTGGGACCTCAGTCCCCACCAGCTCCAGGAGACATTGTCCTCAGTGAGATTGAATCAATTCTCTAGCTAATTCCTAAGATGGAACGACATCTGTCTGCTTCTGAGGGGTTCTTGCTTCTCTAGAAGGGGGCCGTTCCGAGGTGGTGGTGGGGGAAGGACCCTGTGAGTTTTAGCGTCAGGCTTCCTGGAACAGGGATGGGCCACGTGGAGTCATCCACACTCCTTGGGCCCAAGTTCAAAGCTGTTTCAAATCTGGGGGAAGCAGCTGGCCAGGGTCAGGGGCACATTCCCTGCTTGCAGAACTTATCACATTCTGACTGGCCTTGTGGGTCCTGCTGCGACACCCAAGGCCAAGGGCAAACTGAGACCGGCTCTATGATGGGCTGAGCAGCTTTGTGGCCCTCGTTACGTGAGATCTGCCTGCCCAGAGAGTGGGAGGTGGCGCTGGCTAGTGGGAAGGATGTGGTCTCAAAGAGGAACCTCTTCCTGATGAAACATACTCATTTAGAAAATGACACTGTTCATATGACCATGGTCCCCTTAAAGATGTCACGCTTGGTGGGGTAAGCCATGGGTTCAGGTGGAGGGTGAAGATTCTAGTTAAACTTCACTTACCCACCCACAATGACACCCTGGGCTTCACTCTCTTAAGTTTCACGATGATTTCTTTTTCTTGGGTTTGGTAAAGGCAGAGTATGGCGTGGAGACAAAGCATTTTACCTATAGAGGCACATCCAGCTGAAGTTTGCTGTTGAGCTAGAGGAAGGGAAAAAAGACCAGAGAGGACAGGCGGGCCTGTGTGCTGCTCCTGCTACACTTGTGCCCCTGCCAGGGCACTGGCTGGCTCAGCTCTACGTTCCCAATCTGTAGAATGGGTTGTCAGGAAGGTTCGGGAGATGACGGTACACACACTGTATCTGGCACTTGATAAACAGAAGGTCAAAGGTATCAGGCCTGTCAGTGACTCTGCTGACTTCAGGAGGGAGTGTCATTACGTGAGGAAGAACAGATGTGCCCTGAGGTGAGGGAACAGCACCAGCTCTTTCTCAGGCCTTGGTTCCAGGCCCAGCCCTGCCCCCACTGCTGTGTAACTTCAAGAAGTTCACTTAACCTCTCTGAGTCTGTTTTCTCATCCATACAATTGGGAAAGAGACAATACCTACCTCATAGGGTGGCTATGGGGATTAAATGAGCCACCCTAAAGCTCCTGGCACATAGTAGGTGCTCAGTGAATGCTACCTAGCTGAATGGGAACTTGGAGGTCTGAGGCCTGTGCTGGGCTGACCCAAGATGCACTTGCCTTTCAAATTCCTCCCCTTGAATAGTCCCTCTCGTCCCCGGTCAGGGCCACAGCCTTTGTAGGTAGGAAGGCCAGGGACCAGAGGTGCGGCGGCTGGTTTCAGATCTTGCCACGAACACAACCCAACACCTCCGGGGGTTTGCTGTGCACCAGCCCCAGGGAGGGCACGGCAGTGACCATGCTGTCCATTCTCATTGCCAGCAGGAGTAGTGAGTGTTTCCTCCTGGAGAAAACCGGGAGACTGAGGCTCCGAGAGAGGGGAAGCGGCCTGTGACAATGAGGCAGGGGGTGGAGGGTAGAGGTGAGAAGGTGGGAAACGTGTGGGGAGAAAGGAAGGGGCGGCCCTGCGCCTACCCTGCCCGGGCCTCCCTCCCAGCTCCACTCACTGGAAGCAGGAACCGGTTAAAGGGGAACAGGAAAGGAGAGAAAGAAAGCAAACAGAGTCAGAGAAAAGTCTGGAACTCCAAGAGCTGGGATTGTTTGGTCTGGCTGAGCCACCTCCTGGGCCGCTCCCGACAGCTCTGCAGAAAGACTCTAACAACTCCTGCCACATGCCTGCGTGCACGCACACACATGCACACATATGTGCACACAGGCTTACGACATATACATCGTCACAGTCAGACATGCATGTAGCCATACCGACAGCTATGCAGACACACACACACGCACAGGCACTGACGCTCCAAGCGCTAGGATGGAGTGTTTCTATGGCTCCTTCTAGCTCAGCCTCCTTGCTGCCCTCCTCCCAACAACTTGCCCTCACTCAGCCCCTCCCTGCAGTCACCACAACACTGTGCCTGGAGCGCTAGGGGCTTTACTTCCATGAACTTGTTTAGTCCTCACAACAGCCCTCGGAGGCAGGCACTGTAATTAGCCCTGACATGCTGCTGGAAAAACAGGCTCAGAGAGGTAAAGTGCCGCTCTCAAGGTCACGCAGTTCCTTCAGTGGCTGCTCCAAAGCAGGCCCCCAGAGTACAGAGCCCATTGGCTGATCACAGCCCCACACTGTCTCAGAGGGCCCTGCGCTCACCCTCACCCTCACTGTCCCTGGGCAAATGATGTTGCTCTTTTCTCAGGCCCCGGGGAGGGAAGTGACCTGCCCGTGTGGTCAGGGCATCCTGAGGAGCAAGGCTGGGGTCTTAGTGCCTGCTGATCCAGGTTTCAGTGGTGCGGAGAGGCAGGGTGGGGATTGGACAAGCCATTTCCTCTGCAGAGTGAGGCTCACTGCCCCCCAACTTCCTCCTCCCGCTTCTTCTGCCGTAGCTTCCTTTTCTCACCTGCACGGCCCCCGAGACGGCTCCTCAGTCCCCCAGACCTTGCGTGTCCAGTGTCTCCTACCTCACACTTGTTCAGCTAGGCAGCCGTTGCCTCAACAAGTGTATCCTGAGCGTCCTTAATAATAGCTTTGGGTATCTGTTGACAAAACATCTTTCCCTTTCATTACTTTATTTCATCCTGTACGTGTGTGGGGGGATGGGGTGGGCAGGGATTATTGTTTTTCTTTTATCTTGTCTTCACCACTTACTGCAGGTCCCTTCTAGCAGGGGGCCAGACTAACTAAAACACTCAGCAGGGTCCTCCAGTTGCTGAACGAGTGAATGGTGAGCAAAACTGATGTCGAACCTGAATAATGACCAGCACTACCTGAGCCCGGCCATGTGCCTGGCACTGGGCCAGTACTTGTCCCACATCAGCTCATTTAATCCTCACAGCAAGGCCTTGGAGATGGTGCTATTCTCAGCCCCATCTGACAGATGGGGAAATTGAGGCTTAGAGAGGCGAAGTCACTCCTCATGGCCCTTGTCGCCCCACCTTGTACAATAGACTTTCAAGCGCCTGTCTTTGGCCTTCTGTTTCTGTCTGAGCTAGATTCCTTGAAGGCAGGAGCCACATCTGTGTCCCCTCTGTCCTCCCCACAGTGTCCGCACATCGCTGGCCCCAGTGGCATTTGTAAGTGTTTATTACGTCCAGTTGTGTTGAATGAAAATTTTGCAAAAGGGGGACATGGTGAGGAAGAGAGGATTAGTAAGGAACATCAACCCAAGGGCGTCCACAGTAGCATAACTCATAAGTGTCGCTACCGGGAGCCACCTTCAAAGGCCGTTTGTCCAATGCCTCCCTCACCCACATTCAGTTTTTTGGGCTTTCTCTAAAGTAGCCTGCCAAGGGGTTTCCCGGGCTTTGCTTGTTCACCACCAGCGACGGGGAGCTCAGCACCTATTGGGGCATGAGATAATCTGATGAAGTCACTTAGCCCAGTGCTGAATGGTCTCCTGATAGCTGATCTCTACTGGGTGCTTTCTCTGTGCCGGGCACATTAAATCCACACAAAAGCCACGAGAAGTAGGTATAATATTATCCTAGTTTGGCAGCTGAGGAAACCGAGGCACAGAGAGTTATATAACTTGCCCAAGGTCTCAGAGCTGATAAGTGTCAGAATACAGAACACAATTCAAAGCTTGGGATGATGTCAGTATGCCCTCCTGAGCCAGCACTGTCCATCAAAACAAATACAAGCACTCATGTGATTTTAAATTTTCTGGGGAAGCCAGAATGGCTCAGTGGGTTAAGCGCTTGCTTTACAGCCCCGGGCACCAAAGATCGAACCCCATCCCTGGCCCGTGTGGACCCATATGCTGAACTGGGGTGTGCGTCTCAGATGGGAGGCCCCTAGTTTGGTTCTCTGCCCCTGGTTTGAGGTGGCGTGCCTCCCATGCTTGGGGGGCCCCAGCCCAGTTCCTGCTCTGTGCTGCCCCTGCCCACCTGTGTGGAATGAAACCATGTGGAAAACTGATGATGTACTACTTTGGAGACTGCTCTGGGCCCTCCCCCTTCTCTCTGTCTCTCCCTGTCTCCATCAAAGACAATAAAATAAATCTTAAAAGAAAGTTTCTAGCAGCCACTAAAAAATAGTCAAAAGAAAACAGGTGAAAAAGGAGACTGTGAGATTTATTTTAGTGATACATTTATTTAAACTGAAAAGATATATCATTTTAACATGTCATAAATCTAAAGAAAGTTATTAATGAGACATTTTACATCCTGCTCCGGGTACTAAGTCTTTGAAATTTGGCATGCATTCTTTCTTTTCAGCACATCTCAACTTGAATTCCCCACATTTCAAGTGCCCAGTAGCACATGTGGCTAGTGGCCACCGTACTGGACAGCACAGTGCTAGACAAGACTGCCTTTAAGGTGCGTATTTTGGTCTATCCTAGCGCATAAGGAGAATGCAATAAGTGGTAGCCACTCATGATTGTCATTATCACTGGTGGTCCAGGGGCCAGCTGAGCTGAGGCCTCAAGCCCTTGGCATCAGCACTGATGTTTCTATTCTTAATCTGAGTCCTCCAAGCGAGCAGCAGTGTGATATCTCACAGGCAGAGCCAAGCTGTGAGCCTCTGGCCTGCGGGTCAAGCAGAACCAGCCTAACTCTCTCTAGGAGGGCAGGGAGAGACCAGGCAGAACCTGTCTCCCTAGCTCCCCAGCTCCCAGCTCCCCAGCCTGCCAGCTGAGAACCACATGAGTGCGGAGGCCCCCTTGCGGTTGGTGAGCCTGTGGCCCATCTGCCCTGGAGTGTGTGGGGCAGCAGGCACACATCTGCAAGGGAAATGGCAGAGGCACCTCCTTCTGGAAGGAGCACCTCTCGCACGCGTTAGGCAGATGAGGCCTTTAAACAGAGCAAACAAAAATATCCCCCTCGCTCTTTCAGTAGTTTTTTTCCAGGACACCCCAGGAGTTAAATGAAGCAGGAATGCGCCCTGTGTCCCTGCGGCTCTGGGACGGCTGCTGTCGAGGGCCTGGGACGAGGCAGCATTGGGAGCCACTGGTTCCCAAACCTGTCTGCACACTGGAGCCACCTAGGACATTTCAAAATATGCCGGTGCCCCCGGGGGTTGTGATTCAATGGTCTGCAGTGTGGCCAGGGTTTTGTAGGTATTTTTCTTAAGATTTATTTTTATTGTTTTTTGTTTGTTTGTTTTGACAAAGAGAGAGAGAGACAGAGACAGAGAGAAGGGGGCAGGCCCAGGGCGGTCTCCATAGTCGTACATCATTAGTTTGCGACATAGTTTTTATTCGACACATGTGGCCATAGGGCTGCCCACCCCTTGGCGGAACCAAACTGGGAGCCTCCCTGCAGGGGAGGCTCACCCCCACTACTAGGGGCTGAACCAGGGCCTCCCACATGGGAAGCTCGCTCTTGAGAGAACCGAACTGTAGACAACCAGCTCAGCATATGGGTCCACATAGGCCGGGGCTGGGACTCGATCCTCAGATCTCGGGGCTACAAGGCAAGCACTCAACCCACTGAGCCATCATGGCTTCCCACGGCTGGGGTTTTGAAATGTGTAGAAGGTCCTCGAGTGATCTGCTATGCAGGCTCATTTGGGAGCCACTGTGCTCACCCTTAGGGGCCTAAGCTCACTTATCTCTCACAGTAGCTGTGAGGCAGGTGTAGTTAGGGTTCCCATGTCTCAGATGGAAAAGCGGAGGCTCACAGAGGCCAAATAAGTTCAGACAGCCAGGAAGCAGACCCGGGAGAGGGATTGATAGCCAAGCACTTACCACATGCTGTGCTGGTCAGTGCTGAATGGCTGGCTCTCTGGGAGGGGTGGATGGGAGAGGGAGCCCCGCTCATCAATGTGGTGTAATGACTCCTGTCATGGCCGGTTCCAAGCTACCACACTGATGCCATTGAGGGCAGAGCTGGGAAGGGATTCACACACAATGGGCTGCTAGACCCGTTTGGTGGCCCCAGCACATGGCTGGGTGCCCAGGGGGTCCTACTGAGTGGGAGGTAGATAAGGTTAGTAACTTCCTGCATTTTGGGTCATAGAACCCTTTCTCAAATGAAAAATTTCAGAACGCCCATATACCCAACAGATAAAAAGCAGTACGTTATCAGTAGAGGTTTATTTTATAAACATACGTCTTAGTAACTTGCTTTTGTCTAAACTGGGCAAGGCTGTTGTGACCCCTCAGGGCAGAGAAAGAGAGACTTGTACGCAATAGGCGTGAGGAGCAGCCTCTTGTGCGAGACAGGAGCCTCTGCCCAGGCCCACCTCTAACTCCCACTGCCCGTGTGGCCTTGCACAAGTCCCCGCCCTTCTGGGCCTCCTTTTTCTTTTTTACGTGTCCAGGAAGAGAGTAACGAGATCTCTTGCATGGGCAGGACCCCTTGGCCCTACCATACCCCCTCCCCAACCCCAGCCAGCCTTGACCCTGTATTTATAGCCATGACTTCAGTCTCTCCAGATCTGCTGAAGCTGATTCCCTGGCCCACATATTTGTAAACCTAGCAGGGCAGAAATAGATGTGACGTGCTGGGAGATTTGGCTGATTTTGTGAGCAGGCTGGATTCAGGGTATCCATTTGGAACGGGCTCGAGGCCCCTCACATGCTGGGGGCCAGGACTCGTGGGTAATGCAGACCTGGGAGGGCGTTTAGAGTAGGGTGACCAGACGTCCCGCTTTTGGCAGGACAGTCCCGATTTTTAACAATTTGTCCCACATCCCGCGGCATTTTAAAAAAGTCCCGATTTTTGGAAAGAATGCACGATTTTTGGAAAGAATGCACGGCGGGAGACAGATCAAATTTTTCATCAAGAACCCCCTCCCCCCGGTCAGTGGTGTCCCGCTTTACCAATGTTAAAATCTGAGACCCCCAAGCCCAGACCCAGTCATTGTGTGGTCGGCAGTCACGGAAGCCCTGGAGTGGAAGGACACTGCCAAGGTTACAGCAGGCATGGCAGAGCCAGGGCCAGAATGGAGGGTTCTAGGGGCTGCGCAAAATGGCCTCTCCTCAAACCCTCAGAGAACCCCCTGGTTACTGCCCCAGGTCCCAGGCCCCCAACAGGTCCTGGCCTGGTTGTTTTCCTGCTCTGGGATCATGGGCAGAGACTATCCTCCCTGAACCTCCGTCTCCCCATCTGTTAAATGGGGATAGTAGTAGGTACCTGCCTCGCGAGGTTATTTTGGGGAAGAAGCAAGATCACACTTGACATAATGTACCAGTACAGTGCCCAGCACATAGTGTTCAATAAGCTGTAGCTCTTGTTCTGACTATATTCTCAATCACCCCTTAACAAAAATAACACTTATCATCACAAACTGCATTTTCTGAGCACTTACATACATTAACTTATTTCATCCTCACAACTATATACCACCATTATTATTATTATTATCCTCAAACTCGTTGTACAGTTTCTGTGTTACATTGAGGAGACATGCTATCTAGTCAATAAACTTGGAAAAGAAGGATCTCAAAGAAGTAATGCTAATATGTGACCTCATATTTTTGCACATCGGATTTTCAAAAACATTCCATCTTAAGTGGTCGGCACGTTCATAATACAACAGGAAGGCTCTAAAATGAGAAGCTACTGAATAATCTGAGTATTAGCAGAAGAAATATGTCTCCCAGGGGCTGGCAGAGCTTGTGTTCCTGAGTTTGCCACCTAATGTTCATTTTCTGTGCTTATGATTGCGTACGAGAAGTTAACATCATAGTGAACTTGAAATACATTTGTGCAAAACACAGGATGGCGTCTGTCAAGGTTTTTCATACACATACCACTGTTTTCCCTGTCCTAATGATACGCTGCACTCGATGATCCCCTTTCATGCTTAATTATTTTTCCATTGCACTTATCACCATCTGACACACTCTTATTTATTTATTATCCGCCCACCCCAGCTAACATGTGAGCTTCCCGTGGGCAGGGTTTCTTTCTCTTTTGTTCACTGTGTGCCGCCAGCACTTAAAATAGCGGATGGCACACAACAGGCGTTCGGTAAATACGTGTCAAACGAATGAATGAATAAGTGAATGACTGAGTCTGAGTCTCCATCCTACCAAAAAATTCAGTTTGATGAGTGCCTGGTCCAAAGTTACCCAGCTATCGTGAGGCTACGCTGAGGCCTGGCAGACACTCATCTTTCCTGAGATCACCCGGGGTCCCAGCTTGGGGAGTTCTGCCCAGCCCCTCACAGCCACCTCTTGTCAAGGGGTGCTTCCTGCTGCTTCCAGAGCTCCCCCCGCTTCACATGGTGCCAGTCCAACACTGGCCCCTTCTGCCCCAGGAGCTGGATAGGACCCCCGGAGAGGAGTGAAGCAGGGAGGATGGAGGAGAGCTGACAGCAGGCTGGGCAGCCAGGGCAGTGGTGGCTGGAGGCTGAGGCCGGCAGGAAGGAGGCCAAGGCTGGTCAGTTTGTCCTGCAGGACTGGAAGGAGGGGTTGGTAACCTGGGGTCACGTCTGCATACCCTTTGGGACTGACTCTGCCCACTGGGACAGGGCAGGTCCAAGAGGATTCAGGAATAGCTGCTATCAGAACCCCTCTGCCCAAGGCCTTTTTCAGCTGGGGAAACGGAGGCCTATTGAAAGGAAAAGACTCTTCCAAGAACACCCAGCAAGGTAATCATGAATGTTGGGCTTCCTCAGGCTCACCAGCTATGAAGGTTGGAGAAACCTGGCACTCCCCCTTTGGAGCCATGGGGAAGAGACCCTCACCTTGGCTCCCATCCTCCCCTTGGGAGAGCAGCACTAGGCAAGAACATAACCCTCAGCTTAGACTCTTGGTAACGATGGAAGCTTTCTTGCTAGCGGCAGGGAGAACTCAGCTCTGGACAAGCCAGACACTATGTCGCCCACCCCACTGCTGATGCTGAGATGCTTCCAGACAGCGGTGGGGCCAGTGGGTGGGGCCCCTTGAATCATCTGGACCAGTTCTGAGTTACCCGTTTCCCCAGGATAACTTCATTTTTATCCCTAAGCTATATGTGTAGTTACTGCCTCAGTCACCTCACATTCATTATTCCACTTGGTAGCTGTTTATTGAGTGACTGTTACATGCCAGGCAATATTGCAGGCAATAGAGATAATCTCCTCCCTCTCTCCCTTCCTTCCTCCCTTTCTCACATTCTCCAACCCTCCCATCCTCCCATCCTTCATTCATTCATTCACTTATTCATTCAGTAACTACTTACACGCTGGAGGCAGTACAGCCTTATGGATAAGAGTGATATTTCAAGCTAGGCTCTCAGGATATGAGCCCTGACTCGGTCACTTACTGGATGTGTGAACTTGGCGAGTCACGTAAGCTTGATTTCCTATCTGTAAAATGGTGATAATAATAGCACCTTCCTTGTAGGGTTGTGATGAGGATCAAATGATGCACACAAAGTGTCTGGACTAGCACCTGACATAGTAAACACTTCATAAACATCAGCTATTATCATTGTTACCGTTATTATGCGCCAGGCACTGTGCCAGGTGCTGAGGAAATGGCTCTACATCGCTCCTCTCACAGAGATCCCTGCATACCAGCCCTTGTTTCAGCCTCTCGCCTTCTGCCCTGGTCTTCCTGCCTCCAGCCCCTTCTTGGCCTCCGGTCCTGGGAACCCTGTCTGGACTCATGCAAGGTCACGGCAGGTTGGAGTGGAGGTTGACCACTCGGGGGAGCAGGGCTTATGTGAGGAGCTGGAGCGGGTGGCTGAGTTCCCGGGTTCTAACACCAGGCCTGCCTCTGCCTTGCTGTGCCACCTGGGTGAGTGGGTCCCCATTCTGGATTCAGAGTCCCCCTTTCTGAGATGAGAACAGTGGGTTGGCTGGACTCTATCAGCCCTACCTGCCAAGGCTCCGTGCCTAGAGCCTGGGGCCAGATGAGGAATATGGATATGGGGGTGCTGGCCTCAGAGGACCCCCTCCCATTGCTGCTGAGGCTGGAGCGGGCCACCCACAGGGAAGACGTGTCCACACAGACAGGTGTGTCTGAGCTTGCAACCTCAGGTCCCATGGCGTCCCCAGAGTCAGCCGCTGAGAGCAGTGGCTAAGAGCACAGGGCCCAGCAGCTGCATCCACATCCTGCTCCACACTCATCATCCGTGTGACTCTGGATGCAAACTTTACTTCTCTGTGCCTCAGTTTCCCCATCTTTAGACAGCACTCCCACGCCTGCCCCACAGGGAGTGTTGGCTTAGCACTAGCAGATGCTCAGCAGAAAGTGGCAGCTGCCATTACTGTTCTGGGTCCAACACCCCACCTCCATCCCCCACCCCTGCCTCGCCCCCACCTCCATCCTGAGCAGGGTGGGTGTTCCAGCCCACAGACCTACACTGGCTGGGATGGAAGTCCTCCCTCCTTGGGAGGGAAACTTGAATTGGAGTGCTCCTGCCAACCCCTCCTTCCTGGCTTGGCAGCACAAAGACAACACCAGCCAAAAATATTTGTGTGGGTGGCGGAAAGTTAACTTTTCCGCCTCTCTCTTCTTTCCTGGAAACCATGGCCAGTGTCAAATACAGCAAAACAGAAGCAGGGACGGAGCGAGGCGAGGCCCCTGCGGGGTGTCAGAGGGAGCCCAGCTCCCCCATGCCCACTCCTTCTGCTTCCTGCCATCTGGCCCTATGGTGGTGCAGGTAGCAGGGTGGGGGGCTCCAGGTGCCCAGAATCATGCTATCCAGGGCTGGACGGACCCCCAACATCCTCTTGATTCAATCCCCCCATTGTGCCTTTGGGTGAACCGACACCAAAGTGCAGAAGGCACCTGCCCAAGGTCACACAGCCAGTCAGGGCTCTTCAGAATTTTACTGGCCCTTCGTGAGGTTCTAAGATTCTCTGAAACGGGGGGAAGCTGGGATGGCTCAGTGGGTTAAGCGCTTACTTTGCAGCCCCAGGGACTGAGGATCAAATCCCAGCCCCGGCCTGTGCAGACCCATATGCTGAACTGGGGCGTGCTTCCCATGCGGGAGGCCCCAGTTCAGTTCTTGCCCCCTGGTTTGGCCCCTGGCTCAAGGAGACGTGCCTCCCATGCAGGAGACCCCCAGCCCAGTTCCTGCCCTGCGCGGCCCCTGCCCACCTGTGTGGAACAAAACCATGTCGAAAACTGATGATGTACAACTATGGAGACTGCTCTGGGCCCTCCCCCTTCTCTCAGTCTCTCTCTGTCTCTGTCTCTCTTTGTCAAAGACAATAAAATAAATCTTAAAAAAAAAAAAAAGATTGTCTGAAACTCGAATGGCGGACATCTGGCAGCAGCCAGTAAGTAAAAAAGAATTGGGTGAGGAATGAGGCCCTGGAGCCTCCTAGCTGTGTGACTTAGGCCAGAAGTCACTTTGCCCATCTGAGCCTCAATTTCCTCACCTCTGAAGTGGGATAATGATAACAGTACCTCTCTCACAGGGCTGTTGTGAGAATTTAGTTCAATAACCTCAGTGAACAACCCAGCACGGAATCGGCATTCAGTCTCGTGAGTGCCCATTCTTCTCCAGGCAAAAGGATGGCTTCTCTGTGCTGATTCCTCTGTCACTGAGGCTGCTGTAACAGGTGCCTGTTATCTCTCTGATCCCATTACTTGTTTGCCTTCCCCTGGTTGGTGCTGATTTGCCTCAGGGCTGGGTAATGTGCTTATCTTTCCTCTTGCCTACCCGTCTCTCCTGGCACAGCTCCGACCAGAAGTAGAGGCCTTGACCCAGACTGCTGGGGTCGGGGTGGGGACAGAAGCACGGCCTCCAGACCAAGCAGCTGAGGTCAGTCCAGGCCCCTGCGGTCCCCAACAGCCACAGACTCACAGTTCTCAAGATTCTCACTGCCCATGGGCAGCCAGTGTGTGTGGGGTGGGGCTCTTCTCTCCCCGTCTGCAGTCGGGTTAAGTGAGATTCAGAGAGTTCACTCTCTCTGGAGAGCACACAGCTAAGTGGTGGTGGAATCAAGGTCCGCACATCCCAAGGTTCCCTCCCGCGTGTAATTGACCATTGGCTTTGTCTTCAGTTCTCTCTGCCCATCTTGGGGCATCCCATCCACCTCTGCCCTGGGGCTTCCACACGTGATTGGCAAACCTTTGTCTCCTGCCTTTGAGCTCTCCCTTGCTTTCCAGGCCCCCATGTGGAGTTGACTGTTTTCATCTCCCCCGGAAATCCCAAATCACACACATCTCTCTGCTCCTCTGAACACCTGCTCCTTCCCATTTATTCCTGATCTCTATTAACGAAATCATGAAACCACACTGTCACCAGCTCAGCATCTTAGACTCCTCCCCCTTCCTCCACACCCACTAGCCATCTGCCTCCCAGCCCAGCCAGTTCTTCCGCCCAAGTTTCTCTCCCACCCATCGCCTCCTCACATCCCTATAGGAAGCCTCTATCCCCTCTCTCCTGGGTTAGCATTATAAAGGGTGTCCCAAAATTCACGCAAGATTTGAATTTTGTGTCATCTGTGCGGTAAAGTGTTGCCAACAACAAAAAAAGAAAGACAGTGTGACAGCTGACAGTTCAGGGTTATTAAAAATGGAGCACTACACGAAAGAACAACGCATTTTCATTGTTGAGCAGTGAAAATTTACAATTTTTAATTATAAACCTGTGTTTTCTATCAACATTACTTCTTGTATGAATTTTGGGACACACTTTAGTTAATATTCCTAAATTATCACACTGTTATTAGTCCTGTTATCATTCATAGCTTCCCTCCCCCCACCTCCAGATTTTAAGGCTTTAGGAGCCAAAGTACCATATCTTCTTTATACCCCCACTGTATCACCCATATCTTTTGTTTGTTTTTTGTTTTTAACACAGAGAAAGAGAGAGACAGACATGAAGACAGAGAGAGATACAGGGAAGGGGGAGGGCCCAGAGCAGTCTCCACAGTTGTACATTAGTTTTCGATCCAGTTTCATTCTACAGGTGGGCGCGGGGCCGCGCGGGGCCACACGAGGCAAAAACCATGTTGGGGCCTCCTGCATGGCAGGCAAGCCCCGTGTGCTGGGGGCCTCCCACATGGGAAGCTTGCCCCGGGGAGAGCCGAACTAGGGGCGCACCCCAGTTCAGCATATGGATCCACACGGGCTGGGGCCTGGATTCGATCCTCAGACCCCAGGGTTGCAAGGCAAGTGCTCAACCCACTGAGCCATCCTGGCATCCTCATATACCTTTCTTTTATAGTGTCTGAAATGCAATAGGAGCTCATGAATTTATTTTTTTTTTTAAGAATTATTTTTATTGCTTTTTGACAGAGAGAGAGAGAGAGACAGAGCGAAGGGGGGAGGGGGGCAGAGCAGTCTCTATAGTTGACAGCATCAGTTTTCCATATAGTTTCACTTCACAAGTGGGCACAGGGTTGCACAGGGCAGGAACTGGGCTGGAAGCCTCCCACATAGGCCCAGGCATGAATTGAACTGGGGGCACACCCCAGCTCAGCATATGGATCCACATGGGCCAGGGCTGGGATTTGATCCTTGGTCTCCCGGGCTGCAAAGTGAGCGCTTAACCCGTTGAGTCATCCTGGCTTCCCCTCATGAAATTTTTGTGGAAGGAAAGAATAGCCAACATGCATTAAGTTACATCTCAGAAACAATGCTAAATCCTCTGTATGCATTTTCTTTCTTAATCTTCAATGCAGATATTAGATTCCCCATTTTACAGATGGGAAAGCTGAGGCACAGAGAGATCAAGTGACTCGCTGCCCATCACACCAGTAGCAGAACTGGGATTCTAGCTCAAAGCCTGCCACATAAGCACATGGCTGCACCCTATCCCTTGATGCACAGCCTTCTCAGGGGTCCCAGTGCCCAGTCTTGTGCCCTCTGCCCCACCATTCCTGTGATTCCTGTGGCTTATGCGCCTTTGATGGCATGTGAGAAAATTCTTTCGAGGCGGTGCCCAGATAAGTATTTTTAAATAACTAGATATTTATTTAATATGTATTGAGAAAAGTGACTTAGCACAACATATTTGTGGTTTTCCTGCAATTATTGCTTAAGTCTAAAGTAATAGAAATAAGTTATTTAAAGCTGAGTTACAGGAAAATAGTAAGTAAATAAAGCATCAAGTGGCATAACAATATGGCAAAAATTGGGAATATCAAGTGACTAAAGTGTGGGATTTTCCTTGGTCCCCCTAAACCCCAGCCAGTTCTCCGGGCCACCCTGAGGAGGACAGGTCTCAGAATTCAGCCTAGAACACCCAGTGAGCTGTCGCCTATGCTGTTTCTTTTCTCCCTGTACAAACAGATCGTCTCGAAGGGAGCCTCACTGACCAGAGACGGGATAAGAAGGAGGGCTTGGGGACCCCCCCAGCCCACCTGGCCCAGGAAGGCCTACAGTTGAACTTCACCTCAGCTCTGTGAGGCGGCAGAAGGAACCAAAGCTGCAGAGGGCCTGAGAGGGTGTGGAGAGCAGCAGAGACCAGGGCTCATACAGGTGCGGCCGGCCCCAGCCCAGGCGCCCGCTTGGTCAGCACCGCTAAGGAGAGGCAGCACCATGCTGGGCTCCCACCTCCCTCCCCTACCTCTTGGACCCAGCGAAGCCAGACCGACCCCCTGCACCTTCCGGATCCCTGACGGGAGCTACAGGTGTCTGGCCTTGGAGGCCGAGGAGAGCGGCGAGGAGGGCCTGCAGGGAGAGGCGGGGCTCACGGACTTGGAGGAGGACAGGGTGGTCAGTAGGAGTGGGGACAATGCCGCTTGCAGAGACACCCAAGGGGCACCAGAGCTGCCCAGAGCCCTGGGCATCCAGCCACCCCGCTGCTCCAGGGAAGCACGAAGGGAGCCCCAGCAAGATGACAGGGCCAGCCAAGCCTGGGACCTGGTGAAGGCCCGGCAGGTGACGACAGCCAGCCCCAGCCCCAGCCCTGGGCCCAGAATTCCCCAGAAACCAGGTAAGCGCACATGCCTCTTTCCCTGCACTCCCACAGACCCTTCACCCAGGGGCTGCTGACCATATTTTCCCGTGATGCATACTAGTCCCTCCCAGTCCCACGGGCATGGCCAGAGGGACAGCTGTGGAGACACAGGGGAGGCTGTGAGCCACGTGGAGTTCCAGCTCCACCGCATCGAAGCCCACTCATCTCTCTGCCCAAGAAGGCAGTGAGAGACGCCATTTGATCACGTTTGATTGAAAAAAATGTCCAGCTCTTACTCTTGTCAACCTTTCGTGGCAACAAATGACCGTTGAGTGTGAGTCACTGATGGGGCAGGACCACCTCATTGAACCTAGCTGCTCAAAGGTGCTGGGAACCCAGCGGTGGGCAAAGCCGGCATGGGTGCTGCCCTCCTGGAGCTGGCGAGGTGGAGACGGAAGCCTTTGATTGTAATCGGACCTCCTAATTCTACAGGCGGGGAAACCTGAGGCCCAGAGGGAGGAAGAACTGCTCCAGGTCACTCAGCCTGTCGGTGGCTGATTTGGGCCTCATTCCTCACCCAGCCCTCAGTTTCCCTGCTGTTAGGGACGACAGGAGCAGGACCCACATCACCTGGGCTGCAGTGAGGACCCCGCCACAGTGTGTAGGGGAGACCGCCATAGGCACTGGGCTGAAGGGAGGAAGGAAGGAAAGAAGGGGGATAATTTCTCACAGGCGGCAGGAGAAAGAGCAGGGCAGAACAAGGAAACCCACACTGAATCGTCCCCACCGCTGGGCCCATGGAAACGTTGAAGTGGGTCCAGATGGGAGCACAAAAGCCGGGCCATGCTCACTCAGGCGGGAGCTGCTGCCAGCAGATCCCTGGGGCTCAGGGTGTGTGTGGGACACCGGCCTGGGAGGGCTCACGTGTCAGGAAATTGAAGGGGAGTGTCATTTCTCTGCAGGCGTCGCTGACACCCCGGCTGGCATCTGACCAGCCATCCTGCCCACTCTCTCTTCTGAAATAATTCTTTCCAGTCTCTAACCAACCTCCATAGCCACCCCTACACCCTCCTGCACTTGGGTCACACAGGGTGCTAGGCAGGAGCAAGGAGCGGCTTCCAGTGACTCTGGGGTGGGAAGAAGGAGGGCCCCAGGAGGGCCCAGCAGCCTTGATCTCGGAGCTGGGCCCTCACACCACAGTCACCCCAAATTCTGTTCCCCTAGAGCCGGAAAGGCCAGCTCCCTTGCCCTCTCGCAGACCATGGCTGGGGGTCGGGCAGGAGACGTGGATGCTGGTTCTGGAGCGGATGCCAGCTAGCCAAACCCTAGCAAATCCCTTCCCCTTGGAGCGCTTTAGTTTTTCTATCTGTGAACATAAAATAAAAATGCCTCATAGAGCAGTTGTGAGGTTGCAATGATTTTAGATGGGGCAGTGTTTGGGAAATTAGAGTTGTAGGTGAGGATGTGAAGATGCTGATAATAATTAAAACTCTCATCATCAGCTCAATAATATACAACAGCTATTATGTGTCAAGCACACTCTGCTAAGAGCTTTCTACATGTCATTTTATTTAATCGCATAATGATCTCCACAAGGGAT
>PVKE010000550.1:0-136768 GCA_004027555.1 Craseonycteris thonglongyai | reverse complement strand
TATATTTTATTGTTAAATTTAATGGGGTGACATTGGTTGGTAACAATCAGACAGTTTCCCAATGGACAACTCCACATCACATCACCCATGCATCGCATTATGTGCCCAGCTCCCAGAATCAGGTCCCCCTCCAACCCCATATATCTGGTGCCCACTCCCCCCTCCCCACACAACTCTCCCTCCCCCCTCCCCCCTCCTCCCTCCTCTCCAGGTAACCACCAAACCATTGAGTGTGTCCATAATGCTGGTGCCCTCTCCCACCTCCCCTCCCTCTCTCCCTCCCCCTCCTCCCCTTCCCTCAGGCAATCACCAAGCTATTGGGTGTGTCCATAGGTCTCTGTCTTTGTAATTTGGGGGCTTTCTGAAGCGGCTGTGTGGGTTCCTGGGGGCAGCCAGGGTGCGGGGGCTTGGGGGTGGGGGCTCCGCCTTTCCTGGCGGGGCAGCGAGTCCTCCAATGTCACAGCCGGTGGACCCCTGCCGGGTCGAGGCCCACGGAGCAGCGATGGGCCCGGGAAGACCGCGGCCCAGGAAAATCCTTTGCTGCAGGTCGGAGACCTCCCGCCGCTACCCTGACGCAGACCCCAGCCGGGACCTGTCCCAGCGCCTCCACGGAGTCGCCCCTCCTCTAAGCTGCCAGGCAGCTGCTGTGGATTTGCCCGAGGTCACTTGGGCCATTGCACAGTTTGTCCCTCGAGTCCAGAAAGGCTGTTCTCACCGCCCACGGGCTTTGGATTGCGGTGCCCAAGCGTGGGTGGCTCCAGCGACTCACTCCTGCGCGCCGCGGTGGGGGAACCCCGCCAGTCTGAGCCTCGGCTGCAGCCCCCTGTGCACGCAGTAGGTGCTCAATAAATGCAGAACAGATGCAATAGAGG
The DNA here is from genome assembly GCA_004027555.1 of Craseonycteris thonglongyai. Classification (NCBI taxonomy): domain Eukaryota; kingdom Metazoa; phylum Chordata; class Mammalia; order Chiroptera; family Craseonycteridae; genus Craseonycteris; species Craseonycteris thonglongyai. The sequence continues at coordinate 135,896 of PVKE010000550.1, read as the reverse complement.
TGCAGGACGCAGGTAAAAGGAGTCTGCTGGGGGTGGGAACATATCGGAAGCTCTCGCTTGGAGCTGTTTGCAGGGGTGCTTGTCCGGGGTGCCTGGACGAGGGTGGGGTCCCCCCCTCGGCCTGTCCCTTGGCGGTAGCACCTTCCTTCCTGCCAACCCCGAACCCCCGCAGGAAGGTCTGTCTGTCTGGAAGTTCTAATACGGATTTTCTGCCAGCCCTGAGCCTACCCGGAGCGATCCAAAGCGCTTGGCCAGGGACCCAGGATGTGGGGTCTGTGTGTGTGTGGTGGGGGGAGGGGCTGGCCTGGGGTCCCCGGGGACAAGCGGCGGGGGCGGGGCGGCCGCTGCTGGGGAGGCCCCGCCCTCCCCTCCCACGTACTTGGCCGCAGAGGGCGTCGCCTGGGGCTGGGCCGCCGGTATGCTGCGCGCTCCGGGCACGGATCCTGCTGCACACCCGGCTCTCGCGGCGCCCCAGACCCGGTAAGTCGAGGGTTTCTATCTCCGGGCGAGGGTGCCCCAGTCGGGCGACCCTGAAGGGACTCCAGGGACCTGGTCTCAGCCCACGGGTGAGCACGGGGCGCCCCCAGGTAAGAGGAGCGGCTACCCTAGAAATGCTTCTCACCCCCAAATGATGACAGCGTTTTCTCATCAGGAAATTGCAGACCTGCTTGTAGAAAAATAGTAAGGTGCCCTGTAGGGAGGGCAGCCCTCCTTTTGGAAGGTCTGTCCTCCCTGGAAAGGTGTCCTCCTAGATGTCCTCCTTTTTGATATGTAATACTAGATGTCCTCCTTTTATTTTCTTTTTTTGGTTCTCACCACCCAGAATCAGCTGTTTGCCTTTTCAAAAAAGTTGGTCACCTTAAAAATAGGAAACTACCGAAGAGCCTCCAAAGAAAGCTAAAACCACCCACAAGCCCTGTCCCCACCTGTGCCAGCTCAGGCCATGCCCTGAAGGGGATTTCCTTAGGGCGGGACATGGAGAACAATCGGGAGAAATGGGCAACTTGTAGAGGAAAGTTGACCAAGTCGCAGCCCTGTGTGTGTGTGTGTGTGTGTGTGTGTGTGTGTGTGTGCCGAATCTGTCACTGCTGCCTTGTCTCTGGCCAGGATTTTTCAGACTGTTGTGTGTGAACTGACCATTTATTTGAGTCCCCATGGAGGTTAGGACAGAGCTCCCAGCTCCGTGAAGGGCCTTGTCATTTACGGTCCCGGCCATGGCGGTGTTGTGCGCTCCATCACACAGTTGCTTTGACTCATGTGTGATGCGTGAGTGGCCAGCAAGTGTCTGGACTCTGGTCTGTGGGTTTCTAACGGTGCGGCAGCCGTTCCTGTCCGTTCTGTGATGCTTATCCGTGGTGAGCTGAGGATGGGTCTGAGGAAGGCATTCTGGGTTTGCAGAATACTCAGGTGTGTCTTGCCTTGGATAGGTTATTAGAAAGTGAATTGCTATGAAAATAAAGCACACTTTGAAGACATCAGAGGCACTCACGCCTGTCATCTCAAGTCGCTGCAGGTAGAGCTGGTGAGACAGTTTCTGTGTGGTTTGGGCTTTCTGGCAGGAACAGTTATGCCTTCATGCGTTCATGCGTGCCTGCGTCCCATGAATATTTATTGGACTCTTACCATAAGCCACTCACTGTTCTAGTCCTTGGGGTATAATGGGGAACAACACACAAAGATCCCACTCTCAAAAGCTTACATTTTAGTGGGGAAGACAAACAATAAACAATGAACAGAAGAAAGAAAAAGACTACGTTACATTAACAGGTGATCAGTACTATGAAAAAAAAAAAAAAGGAAAACCAGACATGGGATCCCAGCATTGGGGAGGGGAAAAAAAATGATGCTGCATTATTAGCAATTACTGACTGCCTTAAACCCTTTTAGGTATCAGCTGGGTTGCAGATATACATATAAAGATATTAATGATATATCTGAATATATACCATAAATAATACTGAAAAATAAATCAAAACATTAAAAAATTTAATGTTATGGTATAAAAACATGCTAGGTTGAAAGGGCTTTTCATTTGTTTACCCTCCAATTTCCTTCCAGTGTGTATTGTACTTTATGATTTGCTCTCAGGTCCACCTTGCTGTCATCTTGAATCTTAGATTCAGACCCTGACCCCTTGCGTTCTCACGGAATTCGCAGACCCGTATTGATGCGTTCTGGGTGCTGGAGAGGGCAGGGTGAGCACGACTCTCTGACCTTCCTGGGTGCCTGGAAGGAAATGCACACACAAGTCACCCCGTGCGTACAAGTGAGAACATGAGAGGCATAGACAAGGTGGTAGGAGGAGTCAGAGAGGCCTGGGCATGTCTGGATGCGGGGTTCACACACAGGCTGGCACACGCACCGGCTCTTGGGGGCCAGTAGAGTTTTGATAAGCACAAATGGTGGTCACGTCTCTGGCAGAGCGAGCAGCAAAACCGAGACACAGGAGAGTTCCATGCGTCAGGAAGCCTGTGGGGCAGTCCGGGTAGATTCCATTGTTCCCAGTTTTCAGATGAGAACCTGAGGCTCCCCATGTGAATCTCATTTGCCAAAGGGGAGAACCCATCTGGCCTCCTCCTGTGTGACATCAGCTTCGCTCCAGAGCCTGGGAATCCAGCCAAAGAGCTTGGCCTCTTTTTCCATGCTGAGTTTGACTGGCTCCCTCTGACCGGCTTGCTGGTTCACATGTTCATCCTGATGCCCGAAGCCCCCGCAGGGAGGGGTCAGGGAAGCTCCTGGTCTGAGGAGCGGACTCACCCCTGCACAGCAGGGAGGTGGCAGCTCTTGCAGATAGATCTGCGAGGACAGTCGCATGCTGTGCCTCTGTGCAGGTTTCGTCTGCTTCCTCAAGCCCACGGCCACCTGAGTGCCTCACAGCCTCCCAGGGGACATCAGGGGGCAGACCAAGACCACGGCAGCCAACTGGGAGGTTCCGGGGACTCCCACTGGCCCCATTTCTGAAAGGAAGTCACTGTGTCTCCAGAAGTTGGACATCGTATTGTGATAACGATGCAGACAGTTGACAGGTACTGCTGAGGGGCATTGGCTCACTGGCTTCTTTTTGTTTTTTTTAAGATTGATTTTTATTGTTTTGTTTTTTTGTTTTTGTTTTTGACAGAGAGACAGAGAGAAGGGGGAGGGCCCAGAGCAGTCTCCATAGTTGTGCATCATCAGTTTTTTCTACGAAGTTTAATTCCACAGGTGGGTGCAGGGTTACACAGGACAGGAACTGGCCAGGGGCCTCCGCATGGGAGGACACCCTCTCACCCCTGTGAGAACTGAACTGGAGGCACAGACAGTTCAGCACATGGGTCCTCATGGGCTGGGGCCTGGGTCAGAATTCGATCCTTGGACCCTGGGGCTACAAACTAGTGCTCAACCCACTGAGCCATCCCAGCATCCCCAGCTCACTGAATTCTTTATATATATATATATTTTTTTTTATCTTTTTTTATTGTTTTTGACAGAGAGAGAGAGATACAGAGACAGAGAGAGAACTGAACTGGGGGAGCTCCCCAGTTCATCATGTGGGTCCGCCTGGGCCGGGGCCGGGATTCGATCCTCGGTCCTCGGGGCTTCAAAGTGAGCGCTTCGCTGAGCCATCCCGGCTTTCCCAAATTCTTGACTCAACAAAATCATCCCCCCAAATTAGCTTTAGCCGGAATTGTTTTTACCCTGATTCTGCCTCCTGGAACAAAGTGGGTGAATGATGGTTTCGAGAGCGCTCCTTCGAGGAAACGCTTAAGGAGTGCTGAGCACGGTAGGAGCGTTCTTCCCGGTCTACCCCGGTAAGCCAGCCACGGCCCGGGCGACCCTGGGGCTTCTTGTCTAGGACGGAGCCAGGGCTAGAACTCAGAGCACTGAGCTCTGAATCTGATGCCCCTACTCAGCCCCAGAATCTGTCCCTCTCAAAGTTTGGAGTCCGTCACCAAAGCCTGTCCTGTCCAGTAAGTGCCTCAGCCAGGGCAGGCGGCAGCGTTGGGAAGCCTAAAGGCTTCGTTATCAGCGCTGACAAGCACCAGAGCGGGTCCATGTGGGAGAAATGCAGACGGCTGGCATGTGCAAGGACAGTGTGACATCGCCCACTGCCCCCGACGGGCCTTACAGAAGCAAAGGGGGGTGGGGACTGTTGGTGTCCTTTTGCCACGGTCACCTCAGCTCAGCCAGCAGCTCAGAGCCCCCTATCCTGAGTGATTTATAACAGCTGAGTCTAAGCTTTGAAGAGAAAAAAACGAGCAAAACGAAACAGCACGGCCCCTGACTGGGGGTGGTGTCTATGCCTCACACAGAGGCAGCAGCAGGAACTTCTAGACCCCTCTCTCCCTGCTTTCTTTCTGGGCCCAGCAAGGCCAGCTGGAGAAGGTTCAGCACAAGCTTAGCCTCTGGGGGGCAGGCAGAGAGAAATGGGTGCATGCCACGGGGACCCTGCAGCGGTGGGGATGAAGGAATGCTGGGCAACGGCCCCGAGGGGAAAAGGGAAGGTGAGGGAGTCGCATTACCTGAGGCCAAGCACGTCATGTATGAGTTTGCCGAAACAAAACGCCGCAGACGGGGCTGGGGCAGCACAAATACGTTTTCTCCAAGCTTTGGAGGCTGCAAAGTCTCGCGATGAAGGTTCCGGCGGGTTTGATTTGGGATGAGAGCTGTCTTCCTGGCTTGCAAACAGCCACTTTCACAAGTTGTCCTGACTTAGCAAAGAGATCTCTCTCTCTCTCTCTCTCTCTCTCTCTCCTCTTATAAGGCCACAGCCCCTACCAGATTAGGGTCCCACCCTTATGATCTCACTTAACCTTCATTGTCCCCAGAAGACCCTGTCTCCAGGTTTAGTCACTCTGAGGGTAAGAGCTTCAACAAATGAATGGGGGAGGGAACGCACTTGGTTGTTCGCACATAAACTAAAACGCCCACGACGTGTACTCATCTATGAAGGAACTCCTTCTGGGGGCCACTTATGCAGGAATGGGGGGGGAATGGTGAATGGAAATCAAAGGGAATCAGTTTATCAATTGATCAATCAGGAGAGGGGGTTATACAGCCCCAAGTGGCACAAGCCATCGATGGGGGAGTCTGCTAGGGTACCCCTCTCACCTGAGATTTTTAAAAGTTGTGTGCATGTGTCCGTGCGCACTCTCGTATGCGCGGGTTTCCACATAATTTTCTGATTTGGGCTTGCATTTTCCTTTTAGAGAATTTGCCCAGGAAGTTCACTCTCCAGCAGTAGAACTTCAAGGTCCAGGATGATTGTGTCTAACACCACGACCATGACCCCCTTTCTGACCAACCTGTGGCAGGGGACGATCCAACAGGGCAGCAACACGTCCGGCCTGGCCCGCAGGTCCCACGGCGGCAGTGACGGTGAGCTGGAGGCTCTCTACATTCTCATGGTGCTCGGCTTCTTCGGGTTCTTCACCCTGGGCATCATGCTGAGCTACATCCGCTCCAAGAAGCTCGAGCACTCCCACGACCCCTTCAACGTGTACATTGAGTCCGACACGTGGCAGGAGAAGGACAAAGCGTACTTCCAGGCCCGGGTTCTGGAGAGCTACAGGGCGTGCTACGTCGTGGAAAACCAGCTGGCTGTAGAAAGACCCAATACATTCCTTCCCGAGATGAAGCCTTCGTCATGACCCCACAGCGGGGCAGCAGAACTGGACACTGCCTACTTGACAATCTGATTTTTTCTAATTCTATGCCTCCTATACTCTTCATTGTATGGATACAATTGGGGGGAGGGATTTGCTACTGTAAGGGGTAAGGGGTGGATTAATAACATTATTTCTCTAAAATCACATTTCTTCTATAATAGACTGTCAGCTGTTCCCCAGGGTCTGTCCCTGCCTGAGATTATAGCCTCCGAGACTTAAGAGCCATATTTCCCAGACTCCCTTGCAGCTAGCGAGGTCATAGGATAAAGTTCTGGCCAGTAGAAGTGGGGCTGATGAGAGTCATTTCTGACTGATCCTTGAAAAGGACAGGACATATCCGCCACTTCCCTTTCCCTTTCCCCGGTGGCTGGGGCCTGCACGAGGTGGCCAGCTGGCTTTGATTCTGAAAATGGACAGTATGTTTACAGATGGCAAATCAACAAGAGTCTGGGTGCCCAGGCAACGCCGCAGGGCAGGGTCACCTAACCTTCCCAGACACAGGCCAGCTCAGACCTTATAGGATGAACTAACTCCAATCTTTCTTAAGCCGTGATTATTTTGGTTTCTGTTAAAGTCGCAAAATCAATATCCTAACTTAATATATTTACTTTATGGGACTGAGACCAAAAGCATAATATTTCCATATTTGTCACAAGCACACATGCCTTCTTGTTACAAGACAATACTTATGTCAATTCTGCCCTTACTATGTGGCAAAAGCTTCCTCTTCCTTCCTGCTTTCCACTTCTCCCTTCCACCCACCTTTCATGAATCCCCACCTGCAAACATTTATACAGACACATGCACCCATACACACACATGCACACTTTCAACTCACATATCCCATTCTCTAAGGAACTCACTTCCTACAGAACTGAGATGCAGGAGGAAAAAACCCCCATTTCAGAATGGAAGGTGCTCATTTATCACAGCAGGAGGGAGGGGTACACCCATCGTCCCAAGAGCCCAGGGAAGGGGTGGGTGCAGACAAATGGAGACACGTGGTACTAAGGTGGTGGGGACTTTTGAGATGATGATGGGTTCATTCTGATTGAGTTCTGTCCCCCCAAAAGATTTGTTCAAGTCCTGACCCCTGGTACCTGTGCATCTGACCTGATTTGGAAATAGGATCTTTGCAGATGTCACCAAGCTAACATGCAGTCATTAGGGTGGACCCTAATCCAATATGACTGATATCCTTAGAAGAGGGAGATTTGGACACCTGTGAGGAGAACCCCACGTGATGACAGTGGCAGAGACTGGGGTGATGTAGCCACAAGCTGAGGAACCCCAAGGATTGACAGCTACCACCAGAAGCTGGAAGGGGCAGGGAGAGACCCTCCCTGACAGGACCCTGTGACACCTTGACTTCCGACTTCTGGTGCCCAGAACTGTAAGAAGATGAGTTTCTATGATTTGAGGCCACCGAGCTTGGGATTCTTTGTTATAGCAGCCACAGGAAACTCATACAGTGCCTCCCACCTCATCCCACCTACAGTTACTTTCCTCTCAGCCCTCCTCCTCACAAGACAAGCTTCCCTCCCGGGATGGGGGTGGAGGTGGACAGTACCAGGAGGAGTTGCTACCAGCAGCAGAAGGAAGCCTCGTTAGCGTGGCCCGGCCTGAGAGCATCACAGAGCACGTGTGCCCTCGGGTTTCAGCGACATCCTGAATGCTCACCCGCTTGGGCATTCCTGAAGAGGGTGGAATCGCTATTGGCCACAAAGCTACGGCTCAGTCACCACTACACGGGGGGGTGGGGACTGCGAAGTTACTGATCTGATTCTTTTGTGTACACTAACTCAACTTGTTCATTTTTATGAGCTACCATTTAGTAATATCAGTAATATTCACAAAAAAGATTCCAATACTATCTGTACTGTATTCTCAGAGGTCTGCTTAGAGACATACAATAGTCCAGCATATAAATCCGGCTGGGGCTGGTGAGGGAGGGGAGGGGAGGGAAAGCAGACTGAGCCAATAGGAAGCCAAGTTTGAGACTGAGACTATGGTTTGAAATGTTGCCCTTGTGCACACCCTGAACTCCATTCTCCCATCAGGACGCTATCGTAATTCCACAGTAGCACCCACAAGCATCAGAAATAAGGTGACAGACACAGAAAACAATCATGGGGTTCATAATCTTTGAATCTCTGGGCCAGGCCGTGTTGAGTGCAGCCTAGTGCATGTGGCTCCGGGGAGAGTGCACCTTATCTTAAATCCACATCAGTCCACGCCTTCTCCGTGGGAGATAAAACCAAAGGCTAGGAGGGCTGAGGACAAAAGAAAGGTACAGGCGGAACGGATTGATAAGGCATGCTAAAATAAGGCTCACTGGACACAAAACAAAGCTAAGTACAAAAAGGAGCCAGGAGCTTGGAGCAGTGGGCCCCACTGCTTTGGTGTCTGTGCACTTGCGGTCTGGGGTCTGGTAATTGCAGATACTGCGCAGCTCCTGGGTGTGTAGCCGGCGTCTCTGTGCGCAGTGGCAGGAACTCGGTGCGGCTGCCCCCTGGCGGCCACACTGGGGATATTTCTCCATGCGCTCAGGGGGGGCCCCCGAGCACCTGGAGCCAGGTGGGTGTTCTCAGGGGGCTGCAAGAGGTTCCCCAGGCGGGCCGTAGGCATTCTCAGAAGACCACGCTTCTATTCAGTTGCGTTTAGCCAGACAGGGCGGACCAAAGCCTAGCGAGAAGCCGTCCTGTGGACGCGCACGGTGAAGCGCCGCCTCTGCGCAGGGGGCGCAGAGTTCTTGGGCAGTGGCTGGGACCCCGTCCCCACCCCGTGCTGTCACCTCACCCCGCTCCCTTTCCCTGTCATAACTCTTCATCATCTTCTCCGGCTCTGAGAAAACTGCCCCGGCCGACCTCGGCGTGATGGGGCCCAGGCCTGTGCGCACCCTGCCGGGGGGGAGCGGCCGGGACCCCGCGCCTGGGTAACCGCCGACGTTGCACCCGCTGCGGGGTGACGGCCGCCGAGCGTGGCCCAGCACGCGGCGCCCGACACTGGACAGAGGAGCCGGAGGGCAGCTTATGGGTCTCGGGGACGGTGGCTGGCGGCAGAAGGGAGGCCTTTCCGCAGTGTGCTCAGAGGACACGCCGTGGACGTGCAGGGCTCTGCGGGCGCCTTTGCACCTTCGCACCCGCCACGGAGGGCACACGATGCTGGGCAACGCAGCCCGCAGACTGGACCGTCACTGCAGCCCCAGGGGGCTTCCCCTGGAGCGGGCACCGCGGGGCGGACCAGGTGGCCCAGCGGAGCAATTCCTCGCCTTCCCATGGCCTTGCAGGGTGGGGACAGGGCGGGAGAAGCTGTCAGCGGTGCGCTGAGATGGAGAATCCAAGCTGCTTTCCCGAAAAGGCTCAGCAGCTGTGGGTAAGACTAAGGCCTCTGGGTGTCGCTGTGCAGACCTGTCACAGGCAGGAGGGGTGGGAACAGCTGCTGCTTGTGTGGGGCTCAGCATAGTGGGGGCTGGGTCCGGGGCCCCCGCCGCCCGGCCTGCTTTCCCACCCTGTCCCCCCACTGGGCAGTCCTCAGAGACAGGCTGCTGTCTTCCAGTTCCAAAGACACCCGGCCCTGGGAGGGGTGAGGGAGGCAGGCAGGAGCAGGGCTCACCCCCTACCCCAGCTCAGGAGGGCTTCCCGCAGGACAGCGCAGGGGGGCTCTGAGGTAACTTGGCCACAAAAGGCCTGAGGTGGCCAAAGAATGAAAAGTGCATCCTCTTGCGGGAAAACCCAGGCGATCCGTAGAAGAGAACCCGGGCTTCCAGCCAATTTTTGAAACACACTGTGTGGGAATTCACTGAGTGATTGTATCAGCTTCCAGTGGCTGCCATACCAATTACCACAAAATCGGTGGCTTGGAACAACACTTAAGCCAGAAGTCCAGCAGCTAGGCCTACGCTCCCTCCAGAGGCTGTGGGGGAGGGTCCTCCCTGCCTCCTCCAGCTTCTGGGGGCTCCAGGCGTGCCTTGGCTTGTGGCTACACGACTCCATCTCTTTCTCTGTCTTCGCCTGGCCTCCTCCTCAGTGTGTGTGCTTTCCCTCTTCTTATAGGGACACTAGTCATCACATTTAGGACCCCACCTTCACTGGGATGGTCTCATATATAGACCCTTGCTTCCATTACATCAGCGATGACTCTATTTCCAAAGAAGGCCACATTCCGAGGCTCTGGGTGGATGTGGGTTCTGTTCTGCCCTCGCAGTGAGCCTAGGCCAGGGGTTAGACCAGTTCCAGTCATGGAATGAGCGCTCAAGACGTGGTCAGCATCGCTTGTTCTCCCCAAACGGAAGTTGCTATTATGAACCCAGTTGCGATTTTTCTCAACTGAAGTGTTCACTGCATGTTCTCCTCCCTCAGCAAACACACCTTATCATTGTAGCTGGTCACTGGGAGGCCCAATAAGGAAACCAGAAACCTCACTTCGTGTCGGCAGAGAAATTACTATGAAGAATTGGTTAAGCAGGTGTTAAAGAACTGAAGGGGTGGGAAAATGGAAAGAGGCCAAGGAAACACGAAAACATAATACTCACCGCAGGAAGTGGCTAGCAAACAGCAAAAGGCAAAGGTTCAGCACCTTGTCACCCATCACTTTTGTGTAGCCAGTTGTCCTATAACCATACAACCCAGCAACTCCACTTCTGGGCATTTATCCGAAGAAAACAAAAACATTAACTCCAAAAGATATATGCATCCCTATGTTCATTGCAGCAGTATTTACAACAGCCAAGATAGAAAGCAACCTAGGTGTCCTCAATAGACGAACGGACAAAGATGTGTGATACACACACACACACACACACACACACACAATGGAATATTACTCAGCCATAAAAAGAATGATATCTTGCCATTTGCAACAGTGTGGATGGACCTAGAGCACGCATGTCCAACCTGAGGCCCACGATGGCTTTGCATGTGGCCCAACACAAATTCTTAAAACATTATGAGATTTTTTTGCAAACTTTTTTTTAGCTCATCAGCTATTGTTAATGTTAGTGTATTTGATGTGTGGCCTAAGACAATTCTTCTCCCAACGTGGTCCAGGGAAGCCATAAGCTTGGATACCCCTGTAAGGAAAGGGTGGCCTTTCTGCTATTTGTAGCAAAGAAAGAAACAAAACAGAAGAACCCCAAAGTTTCAGCTGTTGAGCAAGTCCTCAGGAGCGGGCAGGCCAGAACGCTGGCAGTCAGGAATCTGGGACTTTCTGGAGAAGCGGTAGGCACATGCTCAAGGGCTGACCCTGCATTTAAAAATAAAAGAAAGTGAGGAGTGAGAGGCCTCATCCCGAAGTCAAGTCAAACAGAAGGAGGGAGGTCCCAGGGGTCAGGGAGGAGCCAGGGCTCCATGTGCTCAGGATCTTCGGGAGACCTTGAAGCAGGGGTGGAAAGTGTGTGTGCTGATACAGCCAGACAAGGATGAGAACCATGGATGGTGGCATTTTCTGAGCTGATTTCTTGGATCAAAGACATCGGGGCCTTGTACAGCCCTGAGGCATTCACTGTGGCCCTGCCCTCCCCACGGCTGACCAAGGTTACAGGTTTACTTAGGGCACAGATGTCGGGACAGACTGAACTTGGAACAGACTCATCGTGCCTGTGCATGTCCCACTGGTGACCTGCGGACAACAGACCTTGCAAAGTCACGCTCCCAACCAGGTACAGCAAGCACCACTGGATTGCAGCTGGATGGCAGAGACAGGGATGAACATTCTGAACCAGTTTGTCCAGCTAGGATGGCCCACAGGCCACATCCAGCCCACTGCCTGTTTTTATAAATAAAGTTTTATTGCAACACAATCACACACTCATTTACATACTGCCTAAGGCTGTGCTCATGTTACAAAGGCAGAGATGAGTCCTTGTGACAGAGGTCACATGGAGCACAAATCCAAGAATATTGACCATCTGGCCCTTTACGGAAAACAGGTGTGCTGACTCCTGTTCTAGAACCATCCTGAATGTTTTGGTAATGTGGCCACACTTGGTAACCTTAACCCCATATGGCCCCGTGGATGGATGTCCTGGAGACCCATGTGAGAAGCGCAGCGGGCACTCCCTGAAGTCAAACTGACACAGGCATCCGATGAACATACCCCATAGTTCTGGGCAGGAGTTGTGTCAGTTAAGTACAGAATACCAGAATTTGGATTTAAAAAAATATATATCAGTCGCTCCCATTAGGCCCATAACTGTGTATTGTAGAATTTTTTAAAAATGTTTTTGTATGGGTGAAGTCCACAAACTAATCATCGTGCGGGGGAAAGCATACACCTTCTGCACACACCTGGCTGTCCCCCCGCGCCCTGTATTGAAAGCGCAGGGAATCCGAGCAGGGCGGAGGCCCGGGCGTTCTGGCAGCCTCTCGCCACAGGGGTGCAGAGCGTCCCTAGCGCACGAATCTCAGGGGCCCAGAGTCTCTGCCCAGTTCCAGGGGCTCCGGGAGCCGCCTGGAGAGACCCGGTCCGGGGTGGCGGGACCAGGACAGCCCACACTGACTCACTGATCAGCAATTACCGGCGGCACCGAATCAAAGGGAGAACGCAGTGCTGCATTTCAAACGGCTTTTTGTAGCCGAAGTCTGGGCAACTTGCACGCAGTTTTCACACCTCATTTGAGTCTATTGTGAGGCAGGCTGTTTCTCTTACAAAGGCGGACATTGCTACAAGAAGATGCAAAGCGGGGGGCAGAGACGGAAGTCTAGGGGTTCCGATTTTAAAATGTCTGAAAGCAAGAACTTCAAAGCATAGAAACGGCTGATTTTCTGCAAAGAATAAATATGTTCGTTGCAAAATCTTTACTCAAAAGAAAAAAGAAAAGAAGGGAAGGGAGCGCAGGGAAGGGGAGGGGAGGAGAAGGAAAAGAAAAAGATTTGTCTTTCAATAGGTAATAGAACCATGGCAAAAAAAAAATAATTTTTTTAAATTTAAACGGATACTGCTCAGAGGCAATAAAAGGACAAACAACACACACGAGTGTGCATTATGCTTATTTTTTCTCCTACTAAGCAATTAATTGAAGACTGTTCCTCATTAGTACATAGACATCTGCCTAGTTCCTTTTAATGCTTGAAGAGGACCCCACTGTATGGATTTCCATACTGTCTTTAACCAGCTCTCTTGTCTTTAACCAGCTCTCTCATCTTTAACCAGCTCTCTCTCATCTTTAACCAGCTCTCTCGTCTTTAACCAGCTCTCTCTCGTCTTTAACCAGCTCTCTCTCGTCTTTAACCCGTTCTCTCTTGTTAAGTGGTTTGCAATCTTCTGCTGGTACAATGGGGCAGTGACAAGAAGACCTCTACGTGTCCTGGAAAAGCTGATACCTAAGTCCTCAAAATTCCTAGGTGATGATGGGGAGGCCAGAGGTATGGATGTTGTAAAATTTTAATAATGCCAATTATCCTCCACAATGATAATAGCAGGAACTGACTTCTATGGGCTGTCACTGTGTGTCAGCACCATCTGACTGCTTTGTAAATTGTGGCGAAGGCACTGTGGATAGACCCATTTTACAGATGATCTTTAGTCCTCCACAAGCAGTACGTGAGATTTCTGCCTTACTTTCACTTGCATTTATATTATTTGGCATGAGAAGAGCATAGCTTTATCCAGCTAATAAACATGCATGCTTCCTTTTCTGTGACTTGGCCGTCTTCCTATTGGCCACCTGTTTAATCTGAAAAGCCCCTTGGATATTGAGAAATTTGACACTTTCTCATATGTGTTGCCAGTGATTTCCCCCAGTTCATCACTGATTTCTTTCTTGAGTCTGTTGATAGCCTGTTGTTTTGGCCACAAAGGAATTTTTTATTCATACCTACCTGGATTTATCAGTCTTGTCTGTTGTGATTTCTGACTTTTGTGTCATCTTTGGGCAGACTGACACTACTCGGGAGGACAAAACTAAATCTCCATGTTGTCCTAGCTCGTTTATAGTTTCATTAAAAAAAAATGAAATTATAACTTAGCTCTCTCTGGAATTTATTTCGGTGTATCAGAGATTCAGTTGTACTCTCCCAGTGGTCTAGCCAGTTGTCCCATGCATTTATGAGGGAACCCATCTATCATTTCCCCACTGGTGTGAAATGTCCCTTTTATTTTATTTACTTACTATTTTCCTGAATGTTTTTAAGTCTATTTCTGGACTTCATTCTGTTCCGTTGATCTGTCTGCCTGTTAGGATAAAGCGCTTTTCAGGTCTGTGGCTTTACAATACATTTTAACGTCTTACAGGCCTATTTCATACTTGGTTTTTGCCCTGGAACTTTCTTGGCTGTTCTTACGGGTTCAATTTTCCATATACATTTTAGACGCATCTCTCCATGTTAACTGGAATGGGCAAAGCTCTCAAAGTCTTTAAGAAATCCATCAGATTTATTTACCTCATGCCTGTGAGAGAAGAGGGAAGCCAAAGAAAGGTCACAAATGCTGAGAGCTTTGAGGACACAGTTATTAATTATGTTTACACCAGCGGCTGCATAATTAGGATGGAAGACGACCCAGGTTCTAGCCTTTGGGGAAGCTGAGGTTACTCTTCTCGGGGCACATCTGGGTGAGCTGCCCTTCCTTTGCTGGGATAGTGTCTGCGAGGATGGGGTCTGCGATGCAGGCTGCCGTTCACTCTCCTTTGCAGCTGCCTCGGAAGAAGAACGCATTTCTGCTTTTGAATTGGCTGCAATTGCGCTGTGATTTTTTCAAGCCTAAGAGCTGAAATTCTATTCATCAAACCCGAGAGAGAGAGAAAAAAAAAAGGCCTGGATGATTCTTGTCCGTGTATTGTACTCGTGGGTGTTTTATCTTTCTGATTCCTATTGTAAATGGAATCTTTTCTTCAGTTATATTTACAAAGGTATAGCTGTTAATACAGATTCGTGGATATTGAGTTTTTAGTATTTATTCTGAACCCACTCAGCTTACTGAAATATCCTTTTGCTAGTAGTTTTGCAATGATTCCCATCATTTTTCTAAGCATACAGCCAATGGTCACTTTTGCCTCTTCCTCTCCAGTTTTGGTACCTCTTGACTAAATTGAATCGGATAATTCCTTCAGTACAAAGTAAGTGACAGTGGTGAAAATGGGTGATTGTCTTCGTCCTGACTGTACTGAAGTGTTTCTCATGGTTCACTATTAAGCTTATGTCTAGTTTCTGACTTTAGATTGATTTGATTTAGCGTATTAGAGAAGTAGCCTATCTTCTTATTTCTCAAGATTTTAAAAATCAGGATGGAATTGGAATTGAACAAATACCAATCACCTATGAAGACTTACTCATGTAGACTTACTTTCCTGCTATTGAACTAATCTTCCATACTTGGTGTGACTTTATCTGTTTGTAGCATATTATTGTTTTAGTGGACGCACCGGGGATCTATTAGTTAATGCTGTATTTAGAATATTCACATCTTTAGCCATAAATGAAGCTGGTCTGGGATTTCCTTTCATGGCGGTGGTTTTATCAGGCAAGGCTATTATCGATCTACTGGCTCCATCAGAAAAATTGGGAGGTTTTCATTCCCCATACTCTAGCGCAGTCTGAAACCTGTTCTCTCATCGATAAAGCTTTAGTAGAACTCACCCGTGAAGCTGTCTGAACCAGACGCTTCTCTGGGGGGATGCCTCTAGCAAGATTCTCAGCATCTTCTATGGTAACTGATACTTTCTGATTAGGGTCAATTTTGGTCATTTTTATTTTCCAGAAAATTATTCATTTGGTCAAGATTTTCACATGTATTTGTACAGACTTGGGCAGAGAAAATTAAGGAATCATCTTTTTGATTTTCTCTATGTCTATAGTTATTCCATTCACAATCCTTATTTTATATATTTTTTCTTCCTTGTTTCTCTCTTAAGGTGGTTAATGGTTTATACATTTCCTTCTTTTTTTATTAGAGGAAATAGCTCTTAACTGTATTGATTAACATTAACCTTTTTCTGGTTTCTAAATTCTGCTCTTATCCTTTTTCATCATTTTCCCTTTGCTTTCTTTAGGCTTATTTTGTTGTTCTTTTCCAAACATCTGGAATGAGTTACTTAATTGTTTAAAGCAGTTTGTTGAGATATAATTTACATACCACAAAACCTACCCATTGCAACATAGAGTTTGATGGTTTTCCATAAATGTATACAACTATGAACCACGGCCACAATCCACTTTTTGAATATTTCTATCAGCCCATTTCTATTCCCATTTACATCACCCCCTACTCCCACCTCTGACCCTGGGCAACCATGGTCTCTATAATTTTGCCTTTTCTGGAGACTTCATGTAAATGGCATCATGCAATATGTGGACTTGTGTCTGGCTCCTGTCACTCAGCATAATGCTCTGAAGTTCACATACATGTCTGCTGAGTAGGAGGACTCTCTCCTCGCTTCCTCGGGCTTCTGGTGGCTCCCGGGGCGCCTCCATGTGTGGCAGTGTCACCAGCCTCCACCCATCCTCACACAGCCTCCTTCCTGTGTTTCTGTGTTTTCCCCTGGTCTGTCTCTTATAAGGATTCTCACCTTTGGATGTAGAATCTACTGTGACCCAGGATGACTGAGCTCCTGCACTTAATGACTTTTGCAAAGGCCGTTAATCCAAATAAGGTCACCTGTGAGGTTCCAGGTGGACGCAGCTTTCGGGGGACACTGTCTTAGTCCACTCGGGCTGCTGTAGCAAAATACCACACACTGGGTGGTTTAAACAACAGAAATGTATTTCTCTCTGTTCTGGAATCTGGCAAGTTCAAGATCAAGGTGCTGGCAGATGTGGTGTCTGGTGAGAGCTCTCTTCCTGGCTTGCAAATGGTTACCCCACTGTGTCCTCAGGTCATGGAGACAGAAAGAGAGGGATTAAGCTCTCTGGGCAACTTTTCTTATAAGGGCACTAATCCTGACCCCATCTACACCTGATCACATGGCACCGGCCCCGCCTCTAAACACCATCATGTTGGAGGTTTGGGCTTCAACTTATGAATGGGGCACAATCCCGTTCCTAGCAGACATCATTCAACCTACTACACAAACTAATCAAGCCCTGCGCATTCTTCTTTCTAAATATCTCTTGAATCCGTTGGCTTTGGTCTTTTTCTGGCCCTTTAATCCCTGGAGACAGGGAGTGACATTAAAGTCCCTAAATGCTGGAGAAGACAGTTAAAAGGCAAGAATGGCATGTAAATTAATAAGGTGTTTAAATAGGTGAAACCTCTTTTGAGTGTTTTGCGGAGGCAGAACCAGTTAGGGCTGCCAGAGTCCTTTGTCTTGACTGCAGCACAGAGCACCTTGGCTGCTCTCCACGAACTCCTGTCGGACATTGTTAATGTCCTTTAGCATGATGGGGTGTCAGAATTGGTAGTGAGGTCTGTCCCACCCGCCTGCCCCCCAAAATACTGCTTATAAAGAATGCCAGCTGTGGATACGAGCATTTGTTTATTGACATCTTTTCAATGCCCGCCCTGACACCTTGAAATTCACAAACACTTGTTTCTGCTTCATCTTCTCTCTTTTTTTTGAGAATCAGATCCACATGATCGCCTCCTTTGCTCCCAATTTAGACGTCTTCAAGGTAGACTGGCTGTAGAGTGGACCCCAAATAGCAAAGCCATGGGAGAGTTCAGTCTCTAGTGTCCAAGGAGTCAGGCAGCACTGGGTTCCTTTGTCCTAGAACAGCAGCTGGGACAAACATTTACTAGGTGAGCAAGTGGCTTTGCGTGATTGCGTTTAGGTCAGTATTTGTCTAGCTTGAACCCGAAGGCCTAAGGAGACATACACAAGTAGGAAGGACATTCTTGGCCCTCGTGCTGGTACAAGTTGTTCCATTTCACTATTGTGTAAGCATTCAAGAGCGATAACCAGTCAAAGCCATCCGCACGGCCTACGAAGGCAGGCAGCTGCCCAGCCCTGTGGCCGTGGTCCTGACCATCCCCCCCTCCAGGACAGGGCGCTGCTCACTAGCTGGTACCCCCGGTGGCCCCATTCACGACAGAACAGAAAGTCCTTTTTAAAAAGAACATTTGTTATTTTTCTATATAAACCTGAAACTTTATTTTCCCACTGTCTATCAGGGCTCTCTGTCTTAAACAAAAACAGGGTGAGGGTTACCTAGAAGTATAACAGGCATGCAGAAAAGTGACCACACAGAGGTGTATCGTTCTAGAAAGTGCCCTGAACTAACAGACCCATGAAACAGAACGTGACTGACACCCCGAATTCCCCTTTATGCCCCTCTCGTCCCCTCCCTCAGTTGAAGGACAATGGTGTCCTGACATTTAACATGTTAACATAATCTGACCAACAAGAAGGGTTTCAAGGTCACGAATATGCCTCAGCAGGGGCGGTCTGCAATTCAGCCTGTAGGGAAAGTGATCGGGGGAATTCAGGGAGCCCTGGGTCCAGCTGGAAGGTGACATTGAATGTGCAGAAGGAGAATGCCTTCGGTATCACACGTTCCAGCTCTGGCACCTATGAGTTGTGTGACATTGGGCCTGTCGCTTCTCTGAGCCTGAGTGCCTTTAAGTGGAAACAGTATTCCTACTTGACAGAGACTCTAGAGGTGGAAACCACACAGAAAGCACCGGACACAGAACTATTTCCTAACCTCAGTGCCCCAGTTCAGCGAGGATAAGACAAAAGATCATCTTTCCTTATGTCCCTAGGGTCCTGCCGTCCAGCTGAGCTGAATGCCCAAACTTTATGACTTCGCATGACACACTCTCTGAGCCTCCACGTCCTGGGCACCAGCTGCCCAGGTGTGCCCTGCCTCTCCCGAGCCACCTGTGCTGGCAGCGTGCCAGTTCAGACGCCCCCACGCAGAGTGGCCCTCGCCCACGCCCCAGGCTGCCTTCCTGGGACCAGAGGTCTTCGGAGCCACGGCCCCTCTGCCTTGCAGATGAGGAGACTGCAGCTCAGAGCACAGGTCCTGCCTCGGGTCACTCAGCGAGGTTACGGCTGAGACCAGACCCCTAACTCCTAGCCCTTGTCACTGTCATTTGCCCTTTGTCAGCTAGGGCCTCCCTTCTGCCCCATCTCACCTCACATGGTCAGTGTTGGAAATCCTTGTCTATATGGCAGAGTCCAAAGTGCCATGGGCCAGCCAGCCCAGGGCAAGCAACAACAAGAGCCTAAACAGAACCTTAACAGAGATTTCTATTCAGTCCATGGGTGTATTATTACATAGGCAACATAACACACAGTAGAAATAAAGAACACACAGGGAGAATTCTCTCTCCTACTCTTGCCCGCATCTGCCCAGTTCTATCCCCCTCCCTGTAACTCCTATTCCTACTTCCTTGGCCATCCTAAGTGGCCTTTTCAGTGCTTATACAAGCAAAATCAGATCTGTGTGGTTTTCTCCCTACTTTTTCGCATAGATGGTAACATACTCCCTTATTTGTCGTTTTCATTCAACAATATATCTTGGAGAGCTTTACACATCAGCACATAAATAACTTCCTTGTTCTTTTTCAGAGCTGTAGAGTATTCCATTGTATACCTATATTATTAAAATATAATTCACATGCCATAAAAGTCACTCAGTTCTAGTATACAATTCAGTAGCTTTTAAGACAGTCACAGAGTTGTACAATAAGCACTAGAATCAATTTTAAAAGACGTTTGTTATCCCCCAAAAGAAACCCTGCACCCTTTAGTTATCACCCCCAGCTCCCCACCTCGGCCCAAGGCAACATCTAATCTACTTCCTGTCTTTACAGATTCCTCTGTTTTGGACATTTCATATAAATGGAAGCATACAGCATTTTGTCCTGTGTAACTGCTTTCTTTCACTTACTATAACATAGTATTTTCAAGGTTGATTTGTCAGGGGTGTCCAACCTTGTGGCTTCCCTGGGGCCACTTTGGAAGAAGAATTGTCTTGGGCCCCACATCAAATACACCAACACTGATGACAACTGATGAGTTAAATTAAAAAAGAAGATTCTTACCATGTTTTAAGAAGTTGTGTTGGGCCTCATTCAAAGCCCTCCTGGGCCACAGCTTGGACACACCTGCTCTATGTTTTAATGTGTATTAGTACTTCACTTCTTTTTATTGTCAAATAGCATTCCATGGTGTGGATAAACCACATTTTATTTATTCATTCATTGGCTGATGGATATTTGGGCTCTTTTCACTTTTTAGCTACTATGAATAATGCTGTTATGAACATTTGTATACAAGTGGTACCTGGATGTATGTTTGTCTCCATTACGCCTGAGTATATACCTTGGCGTAGAATTGCTGGATTATACTTGTATGGCCCATTTTATTATTTGCTTCTCTAGACCCACACTGGTGGAAATTTGATCAAATTATATTTTAAAAACCGACAGTCCTCGCAGATTTGACAGGCCATGGTCATATCAGTGAGGATTCGGGAGAAGTGGGGCTGGGCACAATGGCTGTATCATAGCATCCACCCAAATCTTCCACCCCCTCACCCCCTTTCCTCCCAGATTCTTATTCTAGCACTAGAAAGTGCAAGAGTAAATCTACATGAATTAACTCTACCTTGATTCCAATGTGGTCTGGGGCTCAGGGGTGTGGGACAGAGAAGTGCCACTCCTCACAGCCTGGCCCGTGAGCCCACAGCTCACTGAACCCCAAGGGGACCCAAGCCCCTCAGCTGTGCCCACCTGCACCTGCTGCTCCGGGCCGGGCTTCCTCCTCCAGAAGACAATCCACGAGGAAGCTGCCGACTCTTGCCCATGGAGTTTCCTGGCCCTATGGCAACAGGCCTTGGCCACACCTGACCCTCTGCCACCCCTGCACCAGGTGCAAAACTGGACAGTTCAGGAACCATCCAGCCTATAAGCTGGAGAGCCGGCCTCCGGGAGAGCTTCCTGCCACCGTGGGGCTGGCTGGACAGGACCTGGGAAGGCTGGGCAGTCCTTGCTACCAGCATGTTTTGAAGCAATTCTTTTGCTTCCAACCTTCTCAACAAGCCAGAGCCAGGAAGAGCTTTTGCTCTGAGCCAACAGAAGACAGATTGGCTTAGCTCCTCTAAGTAACTGAACGAGAGACAATCCCCCAATTCGGTTCTGTTTGGTGCAGCCGGAACACTTGGGCGGTATCCTGTTACTCCCTGCTCAGTGCAGCCGGACTTCAGTGGGGCAGTGACCATTGTGAGGAGAAGTTCTGTCTTCCGTTTCCATGGCAGCCACTTAACCTCGCCTCCCCAAGAATCACGGAAAAGACCACCACATGGAATGTGAGTATTCTGCTATGACGCAGGGACGGGCACTTCCAGAATTACTTACACCTTCCACACCACTACATTACATGTGCAAAGTGGCACAGATGGGAGGTTTTGTCTCTTCTACAAGATGTGTTTTATCCACTAAGATACGACCTAACTTCCCTTATTTTTAAAAGAAAACATAAAGAACAATGTACTTCAATAATTCATATAGTGGGGGAAGCTGGGATGGCTCAGCAGGTTAAGCGCTCGCTTTGCAGCCCCAGAGCCTGAGGATCGAATCCCAGGCCTTGGCCCATGCGGACCCACATGCTGAGCTGGGCTGTGCCCCCAGTTCAGTTCTTGCCGGGGCCTATGTGGGAGGCTCCCGGCCCAGTTCCTGCCCTGCGCAGCCCTGTGCCCACCTGTGGAGTGAAACTATATGGAAAACTAATGCTGTCAACTATGGAGATTGCTCTGGGCCCTCCCTCTTCTCTGTGTGTGTCTCTCTCTGTCAAAAAAACAATAAAAAAAATTAATATAGTGAATTTCTTTAATGTGGAAAATGAACTGGTTTTAAAATAGTATTCTGGGAAAGCCGGGATGGCTCAGCGGGTTAAGCACTCGCTTTGAAGCCCCGAGGACCGAGGATCGAATCCCGGCCCTGGCCCGTGCGGACCCATATGCTGAACTGGGGAGTTCCCACAGTTCAGTTCTCTCTCTGTCTCTGTCTCTGTCTCTCTTTCTGTCAAAAATAAAATAAAATAAAAATAAAATATTTAAAATAGTGTTCTGTGGTTTTCAGTTGGGTATGTTTTATATGTTTGAACATATCACATTCTATAACAATTCACAGAAAGTTCTACACGTTTATGCATGTGTTCTGAGTTTAAACAAGTTCTCTTGCCCTAATTAAGTTTATGATGTTCTTGTTGGGTTGATTTATTTTTATAATAATTATGGGAATCTCCCCCCCACCCCCCTTCATTACTTAGAGTTCTCAAACATTCTACCAACTGTGGTATAAAATGCCAGATCACTGTATTGTTTATTAGGAGTGGCCAATTTTATATAATTAAATCTGTTAATTGGGTCTTAGTCACATGTGGTTTGTAGAGTGATTTTTTAATGGTTTCTCCCTTCATCTAAACATAATAAGATTATTCACTCATTCTGACAATTAACTATAATAAAAAATACCAGCCTCTCTGAATCTTGCATCAGTAAAATGAATGAGCTACAAACATGCAGTAGAAAGCATTGAAGGGGCACCTCTGGTCTACCCAGCAGCCGGCCACGCGATCCGTCCTGTGACGTGTGAGAATACATCTGTGTTCGCATAGAATAAGAAATGGGGGTCAAGCTCCATGCGAAAATGCCTCAGCTTTATGTACTACCTCTCTGGCTTTCCTCGTTTCATGTTTATGGGCTCCCCTAGGAAAGAAAGCAGTTTTGAATTAAACAGCAATTAAGATCTTAATTTTCTGGCCTTGGAAAGGCACCAGCGTCTTTAGCCAAAGGCATTTCACCGAGGCGGCCAGAAAAGTGGCCACTTGTACTCTTCCATTTTTAAATTCATTTCTTTTTGAAAATAAATACACAGGTACAACATGTACAAAAAGACATCTGTGAAAAGTGCAGGTCCTTCCCCGAATTCTCTTCCCTGTGTCAACCACAGGTACACATTTCTTGCATCTTCTCCCAGAAATAACACATCTATTCTTCACGCAGATAACACAGCGCCCTTCATTTACTTAGGAGGTGCACTCGATCACAGTTGGCTTACTTTTCCATTCAGTGATTTCAGTGGCTTTATAGTATTCCACTGCATGGAGATTCCAAAATGTCTTAAACTGATGCTATTCAAGCTGGTCTTAAGCATTAGTCACCCTGCTGCAGTGACTAACCTTAAACATGTGTTGTGCCAAACATGTTTCGGTGTGTCTTTAAGATAAATTCCTACAGGTAGAATTTCTGGATCAAAGGCAAGTTGTATGAATTTACACTACAACCAGCAATTAAGCAAAGGCCTGGTAACACTGTCCGCCTGCGCACACAGTGTATTCTGCAGTACCATGAATTGGAAAACCCAACAGAGAACAAAATGTTATCTTGTAGTTTTAATTTGGATTTTTCTTATTATAAGTAATCTTGCGAAGCTTTTTACGTGTTCAAGGTCTATTTCTTTCTCTATAAATGAATTGTCCATATTCTTGGCATATTTTACTACTGGAGTTTTGGGCTTTTTTGTTGCTGTTGTCATAGAACTGAAAGTTATTAAGCAACTTAATAATATAAATTATGATTATTCTCATTTGTCTTTTGGTTTTATGGTATGTAATAACTTTACCATTTTCTATGTAGCTGAATTTAACATTTTCTTTCTTTGTTTTTCCCCCTCTGAATTTTTGTGTTATGCTTAGGAAGGTATCTCTCACTCTCAGATGATAAAGGAAAAGCATTGACAATGCTTTTTTCTAGTAATTAAAGTTAATTCTTTTTTTATGTGAATATCTCTGATTTCCCTGCCCTGTTTTTGGACATAAAGTGAGACATGTGGGTCTGATGCTCTATTGCTCCAGTGCTACCCATCTTTTCCTTACCAAGCACAACTGCCTCTTTGTTACTCTATTACTTTTCCTGGTGTTTTACTCTGTTCCATTGGTCTGCCTGTGCATGCATCTCCCAGTTTTAACTAGTGTATTTTTATAGGGAGCCGTTTTAGGGAGAGTTAGTTCTACCTGGTTCAGAAGAGACCCCACGACCTTTGTGAAGCCTACTAAACCACAGCCGGACTGTGGCCAAGTGCAATAGTCATTCATTCCAAGAGAGGTAAATTACATTTCTAGCTGGTTTGTTTTATATTTCTGGCTAGACTAATTTCCATTCATCACTGTTTTTCTTGTTTTTTTTCCTTCATATTCTTCCTGATTAGTTTTGACAGCTGATTCTCATTATGCCTAGTTTGTCTATTTCACAAAGACATGCTACTGATAGTGTCACTGCAATTACATTAGTTGTATGGATGATTTTAGGCACAAGTGACAGCTTGATGATGTTGCATCTTCTGTTCAAGAACTTGGTGTTCTGAACTCCCTGGATTTTTAAAGATATGCAGATGTGTTTGTTGCTAGTTCTTGCTCTTTCAACAAAGAAAGCCCCTTTCAGGGGCCCTGTTTCCCGCCGATGTGACAGTCACATTGTCACTGGCTAGGTGAGGCTACCCTCAGCCGTGGAGGCTGGCTCTTCATCTGGATCTTTCTGTTTCTCAGGGACCAAGTGGACTCCTCAGGGGGGCCCCAACCAGACCCAGGCCAGCACTGTCCTGGGGCCCCTGCTGCAGGCTCCCATCGAGGGGAGAAACAGCACCAACTCTACCCGGGCCCTGAAGCTGCCAGATGGGACCAGTGCCGCCTGGTACATCCTCACCATCATTGGCATCTGTGGAATCATCTTCCTTTTCCGGTTGGCCAGCAACATCCTCAGAAAGAATGACAAGTCTTTGGAAGATATTTACTACTCGAATTTGAGCTCCGAACTGAAAAAGAAGGGTCTCCAGAGCAAGGTAGCCAAGTGCTCCGCACTGGCCCTTAGCCACAGAGCCACCTTGCCACCCACCCAAGCCAGCCGGGGTCCCAAGTGTAGAAACAGCGGACCCCAACCCGAAATCCAGAGGATCCCTTGAAAGTCAAGGCAAGGAGGCCTCCATAGAAGGGGCCCAACTTCCTTGTGGGGGGAGTGGCTTGGCGTTTACCTGGACCCTTGAGACAGGAGCTAGCCCTTGTCTGCGGCTGGAGAACATCTCTGAGCCCTGGGCACTGGTGTCACCGAAGCCAGCGTCCTTCCTCCTTCCCAGGCTTTCTGGTGGTCTGAGATGAGAAAACAGGGGCACTGGCTTCCAGCCGTACTCTCCCTTCACTGGACAACTTGTGCTGAGGGAAGGGTGGGGGGCATCCACTGTTCTCAGGGGGGTCTGGGAGGCTCCTGGGGTATATGTGAAGGTGGTCTCTTGTCACAGAAGGAAGGCTGAATTTGGAGTCAAATGTTCTGGGTGTAAATTCAACTTCTAGGGGCTCTATGAACTGTGAGCGGTTCGCTGCTCTCCTGAGACACATGGGGATGGGGTATCTGGTCCCAAAGGGCTGTTGATTCTAAAGACTCCGGAATATAGAAACAAAGCTAACAGCAGACGCTGGTCAATCTTCATCTTCATGGACAGAGTGGGCTCCATTGTAAAACAGCATTAGTTCTGGAGTCAGAAGAACTCCAGTTTGGGTTTCAGGAGCAACCACTCTGGAGTCCGTGCAGACATTTCCTATCCCTGCAGATAAAGTGAGGAAAATGACGCCAGTACTGCCGACCTTACAAAGCACATCAGAGCTAGTGGGATCCTGCATATGAAGGTATTTTGAAAAGTAAAATAAATATGTAATGATAAGCCTTGTGGTGGGGGCGATGCTGACAGCTGATGCAGATGATAGTGTTGGTGCTGGTGGTGACGATCGATACTGTCGGTGGTGATGGTGGTTTTGTGGGACAGAAAGTGACTAGCCCACTGGCAATCCGCCTGTAAGCAGTGGCTGTCTTACCCGCCCGGAGAACCCATTTGTGTTTAACAGCTGATGCCAGTGCTTGGAATCAGGTCCCCGAGACTCAAACTTCACACGCAATCACTTTCAAGCTATGTTACCTTAGACATTGTATGTTTCGTTCCAATGTTTTACATGTATTTGTTACTTATACACATGTCTCTGCCTAAAAAAACTAAATAAAAAACTAAATCGATCCATGTAGAGAGGCTGGGGTTAGCTGAATTTCCACAAGTGGCTTTCAGCAAGCAACAAGAAGAATGGTCGTTTCTGTGACATTCTTCCAGTTCCGCTTTTGGAGATGTTCCTGGGCTACAAATGAACTATTCCCCCCCCCCCCCCCTTCTGCAGAGAGAGGTAACAGGCAGCCCCACAATTCCATAAAGGTCAGAATTAAACCCCAAGCGTTTGCTTTTGGAGGGTGAGATAAACTCCCAAGTATTTTTCTTTTCTTTCCATTTTCCACACCGTCCTCACAGGTGTTGGTTAGGGTCCGTCCTCATCCGTTCGCTCTACACGCTGACAGGCAGGACATCTGTAGCAGCCCTATCAAGGTCTCCTTGTACATTGG
The DNA here is from genome assembly GCA_004027555.1 of Craseonycteris thonglongyai. NCBI lineage: Eukaryota > Metazoa > Chordata > Mammalia > Chiroptera > Craseonycteridae > Craseonycteris > Craseonycteris thonglongyai. The sequence continues at coordinate 109,936 of PVKE010000550.1, read as the reverse complement.
CGCTATGCATGAAGTTCTTATCTTGAGCTCATGTGACTCGCCAGACACTTTTTTAAGGGCATTCTAAGCTGTTTTTACTCACAATACTTGTGACACCAAATGTGTGGATTTTCCACATCGCCAGGTCCCCAACTTTCTAGACTCCCATGGGGTGTCCTACAATTCAACTTCATCCTGACACTAGCCGCCCAGCATTCGCTCAGGCTAAGGGCTCGGGCCCAGCAGGCCGACCCCACTTCCGATGCCAGTCTCAAGTCCAAGGCTGATGTCTGTACTTCTGACCAGTCGACTGCAAATCAGGGGTTCCCATGACCCCCTTCTCAGTTAATTTGCTTGAACAGCTCACTGAACCGGGAAAACACGTTACCGACTAGATCACCCGTCTATTATAAAGGACACACATAGGAACAGTCAGATGGAAGACACCCACGGGGTAAGATATGTGGGGCTTCCATGCCTTCTCAGGGTAGGCACCCTCCTAGCACCCCCATACGTTTACCCACTCAGGTCCCACTTGTTAGGAATTTTTATGCAAGCTTCACTAGGTAGCATGGTTGATTACTTTATTAACTGTTGGTGATTTGTTCAACCACCAGCCTCGAGGTTGAGGGATGGAGCCGAAAAGCCCAACCCTCCCACCACAGGTTGATTCCTCCCCATTTTCCAGCCATCCAGGGGCCCACCAAGAGCTGCCTTATTAGCATAAATTCAGGTATGGCTGAAAGGACCTTGTTATGAATAATAAAAGATACTTCTCTCACTCAGCAAATTCCAAGGAACAGGGGACCAAGATCTATGTCGCAGACATGCAAAGGCTCAGGCACTGTACTCGGGCCAAAGACACAGGGAAACGCAGTCTCCCGGTGAACACAGGGTCAAGGCCTGCAGGGCAGGGTAAGCTGAGCAAAGCTGGAGGACAGCCAGGGTCTGTGGGAGCCAGGAGGGTGCTGGGTGGCTCTGGTCAGAAACAGTGTGGTGGGGGCTGATGTAGGGGAGGGCGCCAGGGGAAGGATGACTTGTCAGGGACCTGGCATGAAATAAATGCCTCCTAAAGGGAGAGATTCAGGGCGGGTCACTTTCAGGCGTCATGGCCTCTCTTAGGTCCTACATAACATAGGGACACCCCCACTCCTTAGACTCCTCCTCCCAAACCTGGCGGGCAACCACATCAGTGTGTGACAGAAGGAAAGTCTTCCACAGGCTCTGGACTCTGTAAGAAAAGCATGCCCAAAGTGTTGGTAATTTGGGACAATGTATTATGAGAGAACTGAAAAATTGATCCATAAACATCAGGGCAGGGCAGAAAAAGAGATTTATGTTATCCACCCTCAGCATTAGTGATGCAATGTGACACCCTGGAAAATGTAATAAAGTGAAACCAACCAGCAGGATTATGTTGATGAGGCTCCAGGAAAAGTTGTAAATGTCATATTAGCCACATCATTTCAATGTCACGGATTTCTGTCACTTTCATGTGCGCATAGATCCTAAAGATCTTTGGAGAGTATTTATCGTAATTATTTGCCAGGACAAGGCTGTGATGTCTGCCCCCCGTCGTGTTCTTCCTGGATTGTTGGAAACCCTGATTCTCTGGTGTCTTCTGCCCTAAGCTGCCACCAAGGCCTAGTTAAGAGCTTTCATGCACATGTGTCTTCATTAGTATGAAATGCAGAGAGGGGCTTCCATCTCTCTATGCCCCTTGGGACCTTTGATCCCACACCCCTTGCCTTGCAAACCCTCTTGGAACAAAATTATATTAGGAAATTCAATTAGCAGAAAACCAACAAGTGGGGGCTCTAGCTGGAGCCCCAGCTGCATCCCCTGCTGAGGTTGGATGTGTCTGAACAAATGTTGGCCAGGCTTTTGCACAAAGGACCCAGGACAGATCTTTTCCTAGAGTAAGGGCGATACAGGGACATAAGTTTGGCCCCCTCTTGGAACCTGAAAGTCCAGATGTCCAAGCAAGAATCTTGAGATTTACTGGGGAACTACCTAAATCACAAGCACATCCCTGAACCACGTGATGGGTGGGGAGTGGAATATGCTGATTGGCCTAAACCTGGAGCAGGCGTTGGTATGGTTTCCTCCAACAGAACCTGGGCTTCAGGGAAGATAGGTGAACACCTGAACCATACTTGGGGTAGCGTGGGGAAGGGCATAGGGAAAATGGACGCAGGGTAGGCAACACTGTGTCCATTAAAAACGCAACAGGGAGAAAGACAACTAACATTTAATGAACACTACTGAACACCAGATATTTTGACATACTTTAGGCCAAGGTGATTCCTTATGAAGTCCATGAGGTGGGTACTATTAGAAAACGGAGGCTCAGAGAAGCTAAGAAATTTGTATATTGTCACACAGTTGGCAAGAAGTTCAAAGCTAGGTCTTTCAGATTCCAGAGTCCATGTGATGTTTCCATTAAGTCTTTGTCCAAACCATACTTTTATTTTCATTCAAGATGAGAAGTGGAAAGGCTGCTGGTTGGGGATAGGCTTATTTCTCTCTCATGCCACGTGGGCACAGACGTTAGCTGGGGCTCTGCTCGGGTCATTACTGCCCTCACTCTGAGACCCAGGTTTCTGGAGCAGCCACTCTCTGAAACACTGCTGGTCTCAGGGCTGAAGGGAAGAGCTCTGAGGGTCTCATCTGGACAACTGAATACTCCAGCCTGGAAGGGACACCATCACTTCCACCTGCCATACGTTGGCTAGAATTGCTCATGACTACTCTCAACCACAAGGGAGCGGAGAAGTGCCGTCCTATCTACTGTGTGCCTGAAGGCTGAAGGTCAAAAAGTCTGGGAACAGTGGTAATTGCTACCACAGAGTTGAATCAGATCTGAAGTTCTCAAACCACGTGCCAGGGATTGAAGGTGCGTCTCCCCGCCGCCCCCTCCGCAAATTCATTTGTTGAAATCCTAACCTCCACTGTGATGGTTTTAGGAGCTAGGGCCATGGGGAGGGTGGTGCCCTGGTCATGGGATTCCTGGAATCCTTGTAAGAGGCACAAGAGCCTGCCTCCTGTCTGCTGTCCACCATGTGAAGACACAGGGAGTTTGCCCTCTGCAAACCAGGAAGTGAGAGCTCAGCTGGCACCAGATCTACTGGCACCTTGATCTGGGACTTCCAGCCTCCAGAGCTGAGAAATACATGTTTCTTGTTCACCCACCACCCCTGCCCCTATCTACAGTAACTTGTTATAGCTGCCGGGTGGACTAAGGAACCAGGATCCATGGAGGTCCCTCAGGCCACCACAGGGAGCGAGGAGAACCCAGTTCCATTCTCTACTTTCTCTTTTTATTTATATAAACACAAATGTTTCTGCATTACAAAGTCTTTCTCTATGTTAACAGGAGGGAAGAAAATTGTTCCGTTCCTTTCCGTCCCTGCCAGCCCTCACGTTCTGCACCCACAGGTCCCAACCAGGCCCTGACTCATCTTGTTCTAAGACAGGGTTCTCACCTTCACTTGACCTTAGAATCACATAGAAGCTTGTCAAAGCCTTCGTATCCCCAGGCCTCAGCCTAGATCAAGTCAACCAGAACCTCTGAGGGCTTTCCAGACCATTCTTCCTTGTACCCAGGTGAGGACGGCTGTTCCGGGCAGACTCGGCAAGAAGCTTTAAGTGACCCGGGCTGTTTGTCACCTCCCAGGTGAGGGCCGGAAGAGAAGCCAGGGGCCGGAGACGCCAGAAGAGGGAGTTCCGCCTCAGCCAAGAAGTGAGCTGAGGAAGGTTGGGGAGATTTGCTGATCACACTAACGGTTCCAGCTCCTGCCCAGAAGTGGAGAGCTGTGAACAAGCAGGAGGCTGTCACTCTGGGCCAGGCCTGGGGAAGGCGGTGTCTGTGAGCCCGAGCTCGGCTGCTAGGAGTCCTCAGACAGGTCCCACGGAGTTAAAGTTCACACACACTCCTCCCCCCCCCACACATTCACATGCTCACAGACACACATGCATGCACGCACATTTATATAACCCCTACAAACATATATAACCTCCCATACACCAATACGCACACTCATGAATCTACACATGTGTAAATGCACTCATATACAAACATACTTGTACATACTTCATACACCCACATACATATAAACTCCACACACATGTTCACACCGATACATTTGCACACCCTATACACAATCCCACACACATTCATGAATCTGTACACATGTAAGTATACCCCCACATACACATACTCACACACATGCATACTTCATAGTCCCACACATACTCGTATACACTACACACACATACATACACTCATAGCCACATTCACACACACCTTTCTTGTTCCACACTAAAGAGCAAGATCCAATTTTAGAGAGAACGAATCTCGCCCTTACTGGTCCAATTCTCTTTTCACTTGTGAGGAAAAGCTTTGGAAAGGGGTCAAGGAATGTGACCCCTTGTCCCAGTCAACTCTCCTTAGCTCTAGAAAGTACATTAGGAGACTTTTTAGAAGAATCTCTCTTGCAGAGAAAAGAGGTCACTGGGAACTCTCCCTGTGGTTGGCAAGAATAGAAGGGGCTTCCTAAGCAACTTGTCTCCCCAGTGGACAACAATCACTCCAGCTCCAGGGGCACAGTGAGGATTAACTACTATAAGATGCTTTGTGCGGAGGGGCAGCGCTGACCCCAGCACGTAATATTAAACATTATCATCGCACCCGTGAGTCTGGGGAGGATGCATGTCTGACACGCACATGCTGGCATACACGCTGTGGCAAGATCGTTGGGTGGAATTTGAATCTGGGTTTGTTCTTGGCAATTTTTCCTTCCCGTCTTGCCTTTTGTAGGAGGGTGCCAGGCTCGGTGACCAGTGACTCGGAGGAGGTCCAAGATGCCAGGCCGGAAGCCTGAGGGCAGACCCTCTCCCTGTGCGTGGTGAAATTGTGCTTTTTGTGTTGTAGAGAGAGGGGGCGGGCAGGGCCACCAAAGGGAGAGATGGGGCAGAGCTGTCCCCAAGTCCAGGGCCACACAGAGGCTCTTGAGCTAGAGATCTGGGGGTGGGGAGTCCTCAGTTCAGCTCAGTCACTCTCGATCCCTCTCAGGGTGACTGGGCCTCCTGAGGCAGTGGCCTTGGGGCACACCAAGGAGGCCAGATCTTGGCTTCGAGGTTCTTAGCCTCAGAAAGACTCCAGTGCCTGGGAGACAAGACCACAGGGTTGAATCCGGTCACCTTCATGGAGCCCACAGTGAGCAGCGTGGAAAGGTGGCCCCAGTGCCCTGCCATCACTCGGGTCTTGGGAATAAGCAAAGAAGCCCCAACAATGCCCAAGCTCAGTGTGAGTGATTTAAACAAATGATGCTTCCTGCACAACTGAGTGTGTGGAGTAAGGCCCAAACGAGCACACGCACCCACACACACACCTATTTATATGCATGGCCACTGGTTTAGTTTTGGGGTTCTATTTTTTGGTGGGGAGGTGTTTGTACCGGATCTCCAAACGCCCCCTGCTCTTTTACGACGAGGGGTTGAGACAGTCCAACAGAACTGCACTAATAACACTTACACATTGAGTTAAGATTTCTGTCACTGTCTGTCTTTGACTGGAACTTGATCTCCCATTTATACAAAATGAATTGAAATGAACATGTTACAGTGTTCCACCTTAGAATATCAGTTACCAGGGCAGTGGAGAAGAAAGGAGCACAGGAGTGTTTTCTAGAAAAGCAGACAGCAGTTACTCTGAGGGCTGAGAGAGAAGACTGCATTGAGAAGGGTATGGGGCTGGCACGGTGCTAGTCCTGGGAAGTAGGAGCTGCCCTCTAAGTCATTGTGGAGACAAAGCCATACTGCCCCCTGGTGGTCCGAAGTGGGAGGGGACTCTGGTGAAGCCTTGTTCTCTTTCCCAGGCCCTGGGGAGCCCCCAGTGGAACCCAAAGCCAAAGAGAAGCTGACAGGGTGAGGCATCAAAGGATGCAGGGATGGGGAACGGTTCTCTGAGTACCGCTGGCCATCCATGGTGCAATGTCTGCCTGAGTCCAGGCCCCAGTTCACAGCCAAGGCAGGCTACCTCCTGGTCCTACCCAGATGCGGGCGAGGCCTCTCCCTGCGGTGAGGTGGGAGTGCACAAGGGGTCTCTGCAGGGGGGCTGCTGGCACGGCTCAGACGCCTCTCTGTTGGCCCCTCTTAGGCTCTGGAGCCCCACCCTCAGTCATCTCCAAGGCCTGACAGCTGTCCTCGGAAGGACAGGACATTAGGACAGAAACATGTGCTTGCACAGAGGACAATGTGAGGACACAGTGAGAAGGCTGCCATCTGCAAGGCCAGGGGACAGGCCTCAGGAGAACCCAGACCTGCCAACACCTTGATCTTGGACTTGAACTTCCAGAACTGTGGAAAAACTCATTTCTGTTAGTTAAGTCAACCAGCCTGTGATATTTTGTTAGGGCAGCCCTACCAAACTAATACGATTGCCCATATCTGTCCCAGACCTGTGGCAGAAAAGATGTCAAAGTACTTTTTTTTTTTTTTGACAGAGACAGAGAGAAGGAGGAGGGCCCAGAGCAGTCTCCATAGTTGTTCGTCATTAGTTTTCTACATAGTCTCATTCCACAGGTGGGCATAGGGCTGCACAGGGCAGGAACTGGGCCGGGGCTCCTGCATGGGAAGCTCACCCCAGTGAGAACTGAACTGGGGGCCTCCCACATGGGAAGCACTCCCCAGTTCAGCATATAAGTCCACACAGGCTGAGATCAGGATTCGATCCTCAGACCCTGGGGCTGCAAGACGAGCGCTCAACCCACTGAGCCATCCTGGCTTCTCCAAAGAAACATTTTATATGGCTAGTATTTCTCATTCTCATGTCATATAAGCCAGAAGACAATTGTTCTGAGTATGTGTTCCATGATGCTTCAGAATCCAAAGTGCATCTGTGGGACGGGCCCAGCTCTCACAAAGCCCTTTATGAGGTCACCGTCGCACCCGTGCCGGAACTCCGCAGATGGAGACATGCAGGCTCTTAAACACACCTGAGAAATCACCATGCCGCACTTTGCAAACCCTCTTTTAAGAAACATCATCATCAAAAGTCCATTTGACAGTATCAAGAGGAAGAAATGCCTCCAATATTTGCAAACCCTGAGGACACTGCAATATGATGGATTTCAGACCGTATATTTTGGGGAAACTGATATCCCAGAAAGTCTTGTAACTGGGGAAGATATCAGTGATGGGTATTTCATGCAATCTCCAACTTGGTGTATTGTGCATGCTGGTGGTAGTCAGGGATGGGTGCCTTGGAAATATCGGATGTTCCTAAGAGATGAGTTATGTGTCAAACAAGAAGACGGCCTCTTCTTTGAGTTCTGTGATGTGGCAAAGAAGGCCTATGGGAAGTGCGCCATTGTAGTCAAAGACATAAGGCGGCAGAATGAGATGCAGCCCAAGAAAAACAAAGAGTCTGAGGCCCGGGCCCACATCCCATCAGTTATTAACTTAACCAGCATCGTGTGCTGTCCTGAGGTGGCCAAGTCCTGTGGCCATGAACTGCTGCCTCTGCCTTCCCTTTACAACTACCTGAGCCCTTTAGACTCAGCCTGGTCTTCCCTGAAATGGTTTATCATCAACAATAGAAAGGAGTTTTGTTTGCAGTCCATCGATGGTGCCTATATCTACCAGTATATACTGCTCGGCACTTTAATCAGCAAAGGGATTGAAAGGATAAACCCAAGCAAATGGAGAACACTGACTAACAAAGTGTGGAGATGGGAAAACTACTACCTTGGTAAATGTTCTTAAAGGGGGCTCCTCTGACAAGCAGTAAGACTGCTACAAGCATGGCCTTCATCAACTCCCTGAGCTTGACTCCGGACAACTACAGCCACAGAGACTCCAATGGCAACGTCACAGGGATGCCGGGAGGACTTAGGTTCCTAGGGGTGTTAGGGGAGTGCTTCAGGTTCACTGGAGGTTTCATTAAAGTTTCTTGGTAAGCCAAGGATCTTGACTCCCATCTTGCTGAGCCGACTTTGAAGGCTATGTCAGTAGGAGGATTAGCTCACAGGATCTTGCTGGGAGCAGGGGTGAGCAAAGCTGAAGGCTGTGTGCTCGAAATTCATGTCTCAGAAGAGAACCAAGTGTGTAGTCATGAAATTGTTGCAGTTAAGCCATGTGCCAACCAGTGTCAGCCCACCAAAACCCACAGGGAGCCAGCCTGCCATCAGCTAGTGACATGGTCCAGAGGATGGCTGAACAGGCTTCCTTCCCATAGCTTGAAGGCGAGGTGGTGGGAGGTGAGAGTAGTCACTCGAAGGCAAGTTGGTCCCAGTAGGGGACGTGGAAAGCTGTGAGTGACTGGTTCAGGTGGGGCCTGGTGGGTGAACGGGTCTGTAGGACCCACTTATCCAACCCAGCTTCCACCCCGGCTCCAAGAACTTCCAACAGGTCATTAGAGTCCTCCAGGAGGTTGCATCCTGGGCCCGTAGCTGAGGCACCTGCCGCCAGGACAGAAGCACCCTATTCAGTTTGGGGCTGTTGCTCGTGCAGGTTGTAAGGACTTGGGTAGTAATATTCACTTTGATAGAAAAAGCCCTGTCTGCCCTTCAAGATATCACAAAGTTCACTCCTATTGACCCATGTGCAGGCAGCAATTTTACAATACATGTAATTATACCCAGGTGTGTCACATATAACTCGTGAAAATTCCTACCCGGCTCCTACCAAACTTACCAGGTCCCTGACAGCCACACAGAGACAGCATCAGACTCTTTGTCTCCCTGCCCTGCTTCCCGCTGCAACCCCCCCTGCATGATTCAGAAATGCTGTCAGATGAAAACAGATATTCACTGCTATTCAGCAACTCAGTGGGGGACTTGTGCAGCGTCTATATCGTGCATTTTATCTGTGGGCGGTCACACGACCAACCACTCCAAACCAGGCACTTCACAGCCAACAGTGCTACTAGTTTCCTGTGACAAAGTACCACACATCTGGTGGCCTGAAACCACAGAAACTGATTCTCTCCCAGTTCTGGAGGCCTGAAGCCCACACAGTTCCAGAGTCAGAACCAAGGTGTGGGCAGGACCGTGCTCCCTCCAGAGGCCCTAAAGGAGAGCCCTTCCTGCCCTTTCCAGCCTCAGGTGGCGGCCTCATTGGTTTCTGCTTCCCTGGCCGTTACTTTCCCTGCTTGTGTCAAATCTCCCTCTGCCCCCCTCTGACGAAGACACCTGTGACTGCATTTAAGACCCACCGGGATAATTCAGAGTCATCTCCTGATCTGCAAAGATCCTTTTTCCATATAGGGTCACATTCACAGGTCCCGGTGGTGCTGACCACAGGTGCTAACAAGTCTTCTGCCACCTGGAATATGGCATCCATCCACCCTCGACCATTAATCTGGTGAAACAGCTGTTGTGTGGCCTCTTTCACTGGCTGTTTCATGTATGTTCTAGAATTTCAGTTTCCTGAGAGCAAACAGGACTCCAGCCACATTGGAGCACTGTGCAGGCCCCCATGGGCGTGGCCCATGATCACAGCGGCACAGAGAGACTATGTAACTTGCTCCGGCATAGAGGAGCTATAGTTCAAATCCAGATTCATGCTTTGTGCCATTATTTAGGCTGCCTCTCTACGAATGAGCAACTCACTGATTCCTCATAACCGCCCCATCAGGTAAGGACTATCACTTTCCCATTTTACAGATGAGGAAACTGAGGCACTGAGTGGCCACTCGAGCCAGTCATATTCTAGAGCCCAGGTGCCTCAGCACTGTGCTTGGCTCAGTTACCGAAGCCCAGCCTTTTCCTTTCCACCCTCACGATGTACATGACATTTGGCTGATCTCTGACATTAACCCAGATGTCACCTGTCAAAAACAGCCACCTCTAACTGGTCTCTACCACACATACATGTTTCAGCATGAGACTGAGCAAGAGGTAGAACACCTTTTAAAGACACGGTGAGGAAAATAAAAAAGGTTTTCAGTTGATCAGACGAACAAGACAGACCAACAAGAGCTACTTTTGCTGGAAAGCCAAAACAATCTAATGTTAGATGAGTTCAGGGTTCTGACTTGGTAGCCTCATTTAGAAAAGCAAGCAGGGAAAGAGAACATCAGTATAACCAGAAAGATCAAAAGGACAACCTTTAATGTTCAGTTTAGCTCCAAAATGTTGTATTCATAATTCAGAAGTGCTGCTTAATACTAAGCACGGAAACTTCCAGCAGAAAAGGGATGGGAAGTACACTGGGCTCTGGGAATCTGATCGACCTAGTTGGAATCTCAAGTTTCCAGCTTATGTACTACGAGACTTTGGACAAGTTACTCTACTTCCCCGAAGCTCAGCTATTAGTAAGCGAGGGCTAAGGGCTTGAAAATGCTCTGTACATGCCAAGCCCCCCTCATCATGTTTAGCACCTCAATAAACTGAGGCTCCTATTTAGTCCAGGCTCAGTTCCAGCAAGGGTCCACATGTGACTCCATGTGGCTGGTGCATCTGCTTCTCGCTCTGAGGGAAATTCTCGCTTTTTATCACGGAGCATAGTATGGGAGACACATCTTAGGAGACACTTTGATCAAAGGAAACTTTGCTCTGGGCCTTTAAGACTATCTGCAATAGGCTAGGGAACTAATGATAATTAATCTTCTGAGGGGTGGACAGGGAGGATGGTGAATATAGGAGCAGTCATGTGACATGCACTGTAAGGAATAAATTGTGGGAGACAATGCACAACATCCCTGTGGTGAAAAATCCTCTGCACTTAGGGCACATGGTACCATTCTCCTGAGAGGGTGGCTGATGGAAGAACCCATCCTCTCTGGCCCTCCCCATCACCAGCAGCCACGCCCCCGCTGCCTTCCCACAGGCCAGGGTGACCCCTGAGAGGACGGGTTAGGTGGCACTGTCCCAGAACAAGCCCAGAGGTAAATGGGGAAATGCACGCAGGGGCTTTGGCCTTGTCCACCTGAGGAAGGTCCAGGCTCGACCAGGCTCACGGAGCCACGCCTGACCCAATCAGGGAGCTCAGCTGCCCGGCCAGGCGGTCTAACACTCCTTCCATTTGTGATTGTGTCACATACACAAAGCATTTTTACGTATGTGACCTCATTCGGTTCAGACAAGCACCTTGCACACAGGCAGGGCAGTGATTACTAAGCTCATTTTACAGAAGACAAGGCCTGGGGTACTAGGTCAGGCTATGAGTAGTAGAGACCTAAGCACAGAGATTTATACGAAACAGAAGGTACCCCACACCCACCCCCACCCCCAAAACAACAAGTACCGAGGTGGCGGTTAAGGCCAATGACGGATCCACAATCATTGAGAACCGGGGACCTCTACCCCACTGTACTACACAGGGTTCCATCCTCAGTCATGCTTAGTCTAAACTGGCTGCCGAATAGGACACTGCATGCTCCCCCCAGACGAGTGCACAGCCCCCCTACACTTCAGGGAAAATGCACGCACAAGGGTGACTGTGCTTGTGGGAGGAAAGAGGAGGCCATGGGAGGGTAGCAGGTGAGAGGGACGGAGCACTGGGTGAGGGCAGGCAGGTGAGGCCTCCCCCACAGCAAGCCCAGTCCTCTGTGGGGGTTCACCTGACCCAGGGCCTGTAGCTAGTAAGTGTGGGAAGGGGTGTGGGTTTGCAGGTGTAGGGTGTGTGTGTGTGTGTCTGTCTGCCCACCCATCCACTCTGGTCTATTCCAAAGATCATAGACACCCTTTTTATACAGATATTTTACTTTACTAAAGAAAAATACTGGTTCTTTTAAACTCATATAAAAAGTCACATCATTTTAAGTTAAAGCTATAGGTTGGGAACTTATCCTCTGACTCATCATTCAGTAATTAAGTCTTTCTTCTTTCTCTTTGGCTTGAATCCACTCAAGCTGACATTTAAAGTGCAAAATCTAGAAAAGAAGGACCAAAGGGATAAGTCAGAAATGTCTGATAAAATAAATGGACAATGTTTTACTTGCTCAGCATTAACACTTACATTCAGCCCTTTAGACTTAACAAACAGAAACCACTGAAGTATCTATTAGTAAATGTATATTTAGCATCACGATTTCCTTTCCAACGAACAATCCCTGTTGTTTAAAACAAGGCTCTAGGCTCGGCGGTGTAGGCCGCCCACCCCAAGTCACTGACCGGCCTCCCTGATGTCTGGGAAGAAGCAGTGTTATGATCTCACACCTCATCCTTTCTTCCTCCTCCTGGTTCACACACAAAATGATGGCTGGCTGGAATGGAAATTCAACCAACATTTCAGTGACAACTGCCTTCCCTCACCCTTTCTATTATAATTTCGACATGCTCCCCCTTGCCCCATCCTAGTACTGTCTCCTGAGTTTCAGTCAATAAATTGTCTTAAAAAAGAAAAAAGAAAGACTAGGTTCCGTGACAGTAGCTGCTTCTGCCTGGCAAGCACTCGAGACGAGCCGAGGACAGTGAGCTGAGGTACACCCAGTGGCTGGGTGTCTGACGGGCCTTCAATTCTGGTTCCGCTCTTCACCATGTACAGTGGGAGCCACTTTTTTTTCCAATCTGAATGGACATCAGAGTTGTCAAGGGGAGGAATAACACTGTCTATGAAATGCTTAGCAAAATGCAAGCACATAACCACTTCCTGGTGCCCCAACTCAAGACACACTCTGGGCTTGTCTGCGCTATAACAGGCACTGGGCCACAGTGAGGAAGACTTCCTGTCTGGTAGGAGGTCATCGGGAAGGCCAGGGGGCTCACAGGCAAAATCTAAGGGGCATAAAAATCTATCAAGGTCTTCAAGAGCGTGGGGAGCAGCGCCTGAGGATGCAGATGTGTCCTGGGTTCAGCACACATTGGGAAGGGATTTGCAGGCCACAGTAGGAGTCAGACTTTCTCCTGAAGACATTCAGCAGGGTCTCTTAGTCTTGGGTACAGGGACGGGTTTCAAATGACATGTGATGCCACCTCCTCCTCTCCTCCATCTCAGATTTACGTATAATTGTGTTTCTAGCATGTGTGCGTCTCCGAGAAGGTTCACAGCGTTTACTAAATTCTCAAGAGTGCTGCCGTCAGGACCTACGAAGCACCACGGCTCCTGACGAGAATCTTGCAGGCGTAGGGCAGAGGCGTGGACTGTCACACGTGCCCCCTGACAGCCACAGACAGGTTAAAGGGTCAGGATCCACACACGGCCTTACACAGCACTGCTCAGGACAGGGGGTGGGCCCCGTGCCCTCACACAGCCCAGACCCACCTGAGGGCCACGGAATTCTCGGAACTATCGCATCCCTTGACCATCCAGCCCACATATATTCCACATTTACAAAGTCCCAGTACCTTTGGCTTCCTTTAGTTATCTTTCTTTTCTGATTGCTTCTTCTTTTCAGCTTCCAGTTTTTGTTGTTTTGCTTCCAATCTTTTCCTTTGGTATATTTTCACTCCAGCAAATGCCAGGCAGAGAATTAATGTCTTTGCTGCCAAAATATACAGCAACAGGGGTATGTGTTCAAGGACCTTAAAGAAGAAATGATTCTCAGTGCTCTATAACTGATATGCAATGTTTACATTCCTCCACTCAGCAAACACTACGCACCGGGTATGTAACAGGCTGGAACAGACAAGGTCCCTGTTCCCACAGTGCTGACAGTCTAAGTTTAGCTCCATCCTTTCTGTCCCCCTTGCTGCTGGCTTCACAGAGGCCCCCAGTGGACCGCAGACGCGATAGCCCTGGTCTCTCACCACTTGACCACACATTTTGCCGACTGCCCATGCCCTCTGCTTCCGAGGCAGCTACGTGGTCCAGTCAAAGGGGCCAGAGCCCAGAGCCTGGGCTACAGTCCACTCCGCCACTGACTGTGCAACCTGGGTCAGTCACTGGACTGACAGGCTGGACCAGGCCTCCCTCCTAGATCCTCCAGCTTTAGTACGCCATGACTTCCTTCTGCTTCCCATTACTCATTAGCACTGGCACTTAAAATAAATGTAAAAATGAAATACAATACAGCTCAAAATTTTATTAGATACTTATTCACTGTTCCTGTGATTTCCTGTTGGAGGGGAGTTTTAATGCATTGGTTAAAATGAAGACTGTAAAGTAAGTATGGATTTGAATTAATTACTCTTTGCATCAGTAGGCTTCATTTTGAAAATCCATATAAAACAATAGTATCTCAAAGTAAGTACTATACTAGCTTCAGAAACGTAAGTAGCATCTGAATAATTATGAGCTTTTTGTGTGATTAAAATTAATTCCCTCATAAAATAAAATGATCATCTTTGTTGAGTAATCATTATTCTAAAGGACTAGGTAGGACTTAATTCCAATGGAACCACTAGTCTATATTGCCAAACATCACTGCTATATAATTGCAACAGAATGAGATTCTACGTACCAGGAATGCCTTTGTCCCTCCTCTCTAAGAGTTTTACTAAAGTTGACCTGAAATTAGTCAGTGGAAACTTTAGCTGAGAACAATATACTCACAGAACTGGAGGGCTACAAGGATTTTAAAGATGCCAGTCTATCACCTTTTTTTATTATACAAATAAGAAAAATGGCAGTTACGAGGCCCATCCATGTTACCCGGCTAATTCAGGATGAGGTCACAGCTGGAACAGAACATTTTTAAGGGATGCCAGTCTCCTTTCCACTAGTCCCTGAGTTTCAATGAAATGGAATTAATAAAATCACAAATGATGCACATATACAGCAGTTCTGCTGGAGCATTGCTGCTCATTAAAAAGGGGTGTTACTTCTGCCAGATGCTGTATTTTCCTATAATTTTATTCAAATATTTTATGACTCAGACCTAGATGCAGTTTTCACATTTAGAAGACACAGCATCAGTTACCATACACTGAGAACTTACTGTGCATTGTGTCTCATGGAGATTTTTCCCTTTAATTCTCATAGTATCCCCATGAGGCAGAAAGACTGTCCTAATTTTATGGCTGAGAAAATGCAAAGTCTGGAAAGGTTAGCATCTGACTGAGTTCTGACTAATCCAAAGCCTGAACTTTTCAACATTACACAGTACTGTAATAAACCCGATGATTTTTCCAACCCTCACCAATTTTACAATTCAATTATGCAAGTAAACAAATGCTTGGCTACTGAATTTACCAAAGGCAGCTGGAATCACTACCTATTAAGTATTTAACTGATTAGTTATGGGTATTGAGGAAGGTTGTAATGTGAAGCAATAGGAACACACAGGTATCAAAAGGAGGAATCCAAAGATTTAAGTTGCTTTAATTTAAAGCAGTAAGAACACCAGAACACTGAGTAGCTAGGTAACAGCTTTCAACCACAAAATCATTTTAACGGTAAGAATAAACACAACAAACCCACTTCAGAAAAATCACTCTGGCAATCGTATAAAAGACTGCAAAATTGCAGACACTTGTTATTCTGACAAATAGAAGCAGCTCAGAATACTGATTTGTTTCCAGATCCTTCCTCCCTCAGACCTACTACAAACCTTCCTCATTTTCCCCAAATAATCCTCTAGTTTCCATCTACTTCCTTGAAGGTTCTCATTTTAGAGAGTCGAGTCTTGACTAAAAGAATGTTAAATGCTACCTCATTTTACTCCTTGGAGGCAAAAATCACCAGTTTGTTGCTAGACCCTCTTCTCACGCTCACTAGGATTTTCCAGGCTAACTGAGCACTGGCTTGTCCTGGGAAAAGTCATTCACTTCTGTTCTCTAACTTTCTGTAGATGAGCTTCTGGAATCCCATCACCATCCAGCCCACGTCACAGGCCCTAGTTCCCCGGAGCTCAACACAAAACTGCTCTAAGCAGCTACAGGCAGGTGATGTCACAGTCAGAGTCAGAAAAGCCACTGACATGGAAGCACATCAGCAATAGGGCACAGGTAAGTGGTTTCTGTGTTTACTTTCTTTTCCAAGGTACTGGAGAGGAGGCAGCAAGAGGCAGAAGTTTCTGGACTGAGAGGGCGCCAAGCTGAGGCAGCAGGCGTCAAGGACACTACAAGGGCAAAAGCAAAGGGTAACCTTCACCTGTGCTAAACCTTTCTTTGATCTCTAACAAACCCTTCACAGTAACTCTCAAAGGATGCAAACCTTCAAAGAGATAAATGAATAAAATGCTGGGGTGGACTAAATCTACACCGATTGTTT
The DNA here is from genome assembly GCA_004027555.1 of Craseonycteris thonglongyai. Lineage (NCBI taxonomy): Eukaryota > Metazoa > Chordata > Mammalia > Chiroptera > Craseonycteridae > Craseonycteris > Craseonycteris thonglongyai. The sequence continues at coordinate 93,859 of PVKE010000550.1, read as the reverse complement.
TAAACACAACCCCAAAACTCACGTCAGGAGAAGAGCTGACTTCTTAAATAATGAGGTCACTCTGTTGCTAAGGCACAGGTATTGATGACTATCGCTGGTGGCCAAGGACCACCTGAGCCAGAAAGAAAAGGCCACAGGACACATTGGGGCTACACAACCCCTCAACCTCCTGGGCTCTGTGCACTCAGGACGTAAGGAGGCCATTCCTTTCAGACACGACAGGGAAGGGCCCTTTTAAACACCAGGTTTCTCCCTGGCAGCCAGGGCGCTCTGTGTGTGTGTGTGTGTGAGAGAGAGTCAGTCAGTCTTTGGAAGTTGAGAAGGTTTGAGCAGATTTTGTTCCTTATACAGGAAGGACTCCTTTTGTCCTAAGTAGGGCTTGCCTGGTGGTCAAGTGGGTCACTTTACATATAAGGAAAACTTTCTCTGCACACTGCCTGGGAACCCCAGTGGGATAGGGCGGCATCCTCTTAAGTAGTCCTGGAGGTGGTTTTGATGCAGGTAGGTGTGAGGACCACTTCCTCAGGGATTCACACTGATGCTCTGACCCTTGCTGACAGGGCCACTTCCTTGTCAGCCCTACTGACTTGTAGGCACAGCAGAGGGTAAGTCTCTCCCGACACCTCCTTGCACACGGCTTTCTGCTCTTCCCCTGCCTGTCTTTCCTTCCTAGCCTCGCCACCAGGAGCTCCGGAACCCTGACACATGCTAATAAACACGCCTGCATTTCCATATGACCCCTCTTCACAGAATCCTCACTGTCTCTGTAACTGCAACCAGGCTCTTCCTGGAGCACAGTCCCCACAGCCCTCCTGCAGGGTCCCCCAAGTCCCACAGGGCTGGTGAAGGAGAGGGGCGTCTGCACCCTCCCAGCTTCCTGAGCTTGCTTCCAGACCTTTCCAGTTCTCCTTGCAATAGAAACTTAGGGGATGTTTTGAACAAGAAAAATGCTTTTAATAATTGAAAAAGTACATACAAGATCCTGTTTGAAAATAGACATACACTTACACATATGGGGGGAAAATCACCAAAACTGTTCAAAGTAGCCTTCCTGGATGATATGACAATGCATCATTTTAATTTGATTTTATACTTTTTCAAAATATCCACAATAAAATGTGGCTGCTCCTCTCACCCCTCCCATTGCAGGGACTCAGCACAATCCGCTCCTCTCCCTGTAAGACCAGCTGGCTACGGAGGCAGCTCCCTGAATGCCAGTGGCTTTGAACTTCTGCTCCACCAGCTGCATCCAATGTTTTACCAGGGTCAGCTGTGTTCATCCCCAGTCAGGCTAAGTTGCACTCAGGGTTACAGTAGATAATTTATTTAAACACGACACTTAGGAAATATGACTATGTAAATGAGATTGTTTCCATGAACACTAAATTGAAAACTTTCAACATATTTTCAAGTTTGAGTTGGGGGGGAGTGGGGGGAAACAGGCCTGTTGGCCACACAAAAGTAAAATATTACGGAGGAAGAATATAAAAATTTAGAAAGATTTCATATGTAGATTGCTTCATAAGACCTTAATCCACGTTAAAGAAACCAACATGTGAAACTGTAGGTGAAACTTAACAGGCGTAGTTCTCGCAAGAAGAGGGAGGCAGATCTGAAGTTAGCTGATGCCCACTCGAAGAAAAGGCCTACCCTTCCTCCAGAAGCCTGTAACTGTACACTTGTATGCTTTAACTTAAAATATTAAATATTAGTATGATTCCTGGTTTAATCCACTTTACGCTGCATTTTTACAATCAGAAGACAAACCCCAAGCCATAAATGTTGAAAGCTATCCTCACTTTCCAGTTCATGCTGGACTAACTGGGACTTCACTCCGGGTAGCGTCGGCCCACTCAGACAAGCACGTGAGCAGCAGCTGGAAGGTCAGGTCTCGCTGGTCTGGTGGGGAAGAGAAGAAACAGGTCAACTTGGGTTTTCTAGAGCGAATACCTTCAGCAGATTTCTCTTTGATGGAGAGAGAGGCCACATGAGCAAAGAGAGCAAGCTTTGCAGAGATGAGGATTAAGTGTCCCCAGAAAGATGTTCATGTCCCAGAGCCCGGTGGAAAGCAGATGGCCTGGGTGAGGGCTGAGACGGGCTTGCTCTTGCTGAGCTGAAAGATCTCCTCCGGGCATCTTTGCCTGATGGGAGCACAGTCCCAAGCCGAAGTGGCACTGCTGCTCCTAAGGGCACATGTGCTCCCTCCATTCATCGGGGATGGAAGAGCCAGATCCAAAATCAGTTCCTCCTCCCACCTCCTGCCCTGAACAAGAGCTGGTTTGTGGGTGGATGACTGTTTCTCAGGTGCTCTGAGCATTACTTAAGCAAATCTTGACTTTTAAAATATCTGGAGAGGAGCAAATGATAAGGGAAAAATTGTCCTAAGAAAGCAAATCCAATCTAGAATTTCCTCTAAAATGTGAGGGAAACTCAGGGGAGGGTGAGGCAGGTGAAAAGGCAGGGACACAGCTGAAGCACAGGGTTTGTTCGCACACTTCATATGTCCCTATTTTTAGACTATGACACATGCCCCAAGCATCAGAAGATTTGATTGAGTTCTAGATAAAGAACCTATCCACTCTGGTAAGTGGCTTCCCTCTTAGTGCCATCTGTAAATGAAAAAAAGGGGTGTCACTAGATGAGCTCAGGGCTTCTACTTTTTCTGGAATTCAGAGACTTACAGCATAATCACAGCTTTACTCTTTTGTGCCCAACTGGGCTGAGTGCGTTAGATGCGATAATTCATTTAGTCTTCACATCAGTCCTATGAGGTGTAGTTCATTGTTTCCATTTCAAAGACCAAAAAAACAGAGTTTATGTAATGTGTTCATTCACACTGGAGAAGTGGGGACTGATCCTTCCAATCTGGCTCCAGAGCCTTATCCTGATGCAGGCAGAGAGCTCTGTACTCAAAAATCATGGAGATGCTTTCCTTAAAATGTACTGGCAATTAGAATTTTCAAAAGCAGCAGGATATTTCACAGGACGTTAGAAGTGGGATAATCAAATGAACTTGACGGTAGATGTTTTGTAAAAACTTTCACTTACAAAAGCATCTAAATATAACAGGTTCATACGTCATCTATTCAAGGTCATAGTATCTTTAAAACAAGTGGGCAGTTAGCACAAGATAGCCAACTTCCCCATGACTTTGTCAAAGTCAGATAAGCTCACAATAGGAATTTACCCCATAAATCTGTTTAAATGTAATGACGGTTATTGAAAGTACTCATTACTTTCATGTATAAGTGGCCTCTTTGTCCTTCAGTCACAGCAGATTCTGACCTGCACTGAATACATCCCTTACATGTTATATAACCTGTTGAGAGAACTGTCACTTTGAGTAATTGTTAATAATCTTGGGGATTAGCCATCTTGTAAAATAAAATGTTTAAGGTTGTATAAATTTTATTTTTACAACTCCTACTTTAAGTTGTGTGCAAATTAACAGACGAGTTTGGCGGTTTCCCACTAATTTTCTAAAGCCATATTACATACCTAATGAACTGATGTAAGATATTGATTCCCAAGGTCAAGGACAACAAATTGGCCCAAAAAACTTATAGAAAGAAGTAAATTACAAAGAACACCCATTAAGTCCTCACATAATGTCTCCAATAGGTACTTACCATGAAACCAATTTTACCACAGGCTAACATAAACAAGAGTTAAGTTCCTACATCTCATCAATGTAGTAACAAAACCACGTTAAACAAAGACTTTACTGAAGGACCTGTTTCACTGTACTAGCGGCATGACCTTGGACAAGTCACTTGGCCTCTCTAAGCCTCAGCTCCCTCATTTGTACATTCTTTAGACTAGATTGTAAACTAAGCACCCAGCTCAGCACGTGAAAGCACTAAATAAATAATAACCACACTGTTATGATAAATATCACCCCTTCCACTAATGGACATGCCAAGCTGAAGAACATAAGCAAGTGGCATCCAGGGCAAAACCAGTCATTACAAGACAGTAGGGCATGGTATAAAGAACAACAATCAGAGGACCAGGAGAAATGGAGATCTGGACTCCATTCTTAGTGGCACCAACCGCAGGCCACGTGACCTGGGGCAAGTCATGACTTCTTTGAACCAAAGTATTCTCATTTTAAAAATCAAAATCCAAAAAACAAGTCTGCAACTCTAGAATTTGTAAATCCCCATTTTCTCTGCTATCACAGAATCTGACTATAAAAAATATACTGGCGGCCGCTTCAACTTAATAACGAGAGTAATAAAATTCAAGCTCTTTCGGAATGAAACATTCAAGGTGGTTCAACCGGCAAAGTAGCGGAAGGGGTACAGCGTATGTAGGAGACGAGAGAGCAGAGACCAATTCAGCTCATTCGCACCCACTGCCTCCAAACTATTAACTTTCCCCATCCCTTAATGACAGGCTCCAGCTCTGCCCTGTTCGCAGCATCCTGCAAGCCTTCAGCAAATGAGAACAACTGAGAAAGCTAAAGACATCAGCAGGCTGCTTGCTCTGCTCCATATGCACACCTGATGCAGTTTAGAAATAGGAGGCAGCTGATATCTTGGGGGCTGAACTGCAAAAGCCAACAAGATGGGGTCAATTTTGAGACTTAAAATCTATGAAGTACAGGACATTTTAAACTCCTCCTAAAACTATCCACAGTCTTAGCTCAAACGTCAAAAAGTAACCATGGCTTCGGCATAAATAATTCTATTAATTTATCCTTGCCAGATTACTCCTGGAAAACAGAAAAGCTACTCGCTTATCTAGGCCAATTAAAGCAATATAGACAATGCACGACTGTCCCCCATCTACTTTTTCTTTCTTTTTCTCTCTCTTTCTCTCTCTCTCTCTCCTCCCACCAGAAAGCGGCCGGGCATCTTGAACAGAAAGCACGAACGACACCCCAGCGCCCCCAAAAGCCGTCGGGACCGGCGACAGGATCCGACACAACGTCACTCACAGTTCATGCAGCAGAAGCTCCTCCGTCCGGCTGGCACTCGAACCACGATTCCCACAATGCAGCGGGGAAATTGGACGTCCCGAAATGCACCGCTCGCGCGCCGGCGCAGTGGGCCTGCGCGGGCTTCTCGGGTGCGCCGCTCCGCGCGCCGGCGCAGTGGGCCCAGGCGGCCTTGGTTGGCGATTGTGTAACGTGATTGGCAGATCCTGGAGCGAGAGCCGGGCCTCGTGTTACAGGCCCAGGCCTTCGTTCAGAACTCATTTGAGCTGAAGGAGGGCTGCAACCGGGTGGCGGGGTGGCGGGGTGGTCCTCCCCCTCAGCTGTCCCGCGTTCCCTGGATTCTCCTCGCTGTGGTTCCCCAGAAGTTTCCAAATTTAGCATTCATCTTCTCTGACAAAATGCATGCATTTTGAGATAGTGGTAGGGTGCCCCCGTGCTAGGCTCCCAGATTCCTTGCAAACGCTTAGCACATGCATGCAGAATTTAAACCCCTCCCCCAAGGCACCTGTGAGATAGACACCGTTTTTGATGGTAAAAGATTAACACCCAAAAGTGGAGCGAAAAGATTTCTAATTACAAGCTTTCTAAAGGAACGGGTTGAACTTTCTCAGTAGGCCCTTCAAGGCAGGTTGAGGCCATCATCTTAGGCATGCAGCCTTGAGCTGTTAGAAACTCTGCTAGTACTTGTTCAGGTCTCTGAGTGTGGCCAGAGGCTGCAATAGTTGGTGCCAAGAGCCTGCCATGTTTATAGGCCAAGGTTGAGGCCTCCATGAGAAGAGGGCTCAGAGAAGCCTGACCAGAGTTTGGTCAAGGAGATAGTTTTGTCACCTGATGGAAACCTTGGATCCCTGTCTGGATCCAGACCCAGACACAGATTTTGTAGCCTGGGTCACTGCTCCGGGCACATGGAGATGAATGTCCTGTGCGCAACAGTGCTTCTGGGTGTCTGATCTGAGGAAGGAGTCACTCTTGGAATATGAATGGCTTTTCCCTAACACCATTTAGTGCTTTTGTTAGCATCATTGGGCACTTAATACTAGGAAACAGATACTTGGCATATGTCACCCGCTAAAGAGGTAAACTTTGTAGTTGATGTAAGAAATCCTACAAGCATGCCTTGAAGAAGAGCTCCTTATATGAATGTTGTCTTAGTGCCCTGAGACCTGAGGCCCTGCTCACCATTGCTTTGCCTTGGCTGAATAGATGGGAGAAGAGGGAAAAGAAGAGGGTAAGCTAGGAGACGTGAAGCTTCATGAAACTACCCCCCCCAACATCTCCCCCATACGTGAGTATTTTTCATGCCATTGACTTCCTACTCTCAGCTCCTCTGAGAGGGTAGACTGTGACCCGAGTGAGGCCTGCCCTCCTGTCCCAGCTTTCACTCCACCCACTGTGTGTTGATCGCTGTTATAACTTGTCGCATGACATCATCATGGTGTTTCCATCTCTGACTCCCTCTCCTGCTGAATGGGTTCCTCCAGCTCAGGGAGTCTCATTCATCTGTTCTCTTCAGGTCTAGGCCAGTGACCCAAGAAATAGATGTTAAATTGTTGCTTAGTAAATTAATGAATGGTGTCACCTAATTGTGGACTACAGATTCATAATCTATAAATGAAATGGTCTGACAAGAATACAGTGATCTCCAAGGTGCCTTCCAGACCTGACATTCCGATACTGTGAACCCAGTATCAGAATATTTTGCAGTTACTGTCTAGATTTTCAACAGACATCAGCAATTCAGACACTTTCTGTACCTTTAGTCTCTTCAAACATAAGTAATTGTTAAGAAGAGAAAATAAAATTGAGTGAAAAGAGTTAGTTGTTTATAAACCATTGTTACACCTTGTTTTCTTTTCCTGTAAATGACAAGAACTTTTAAAAGTTAATTTTCTGTGAAACTTTAAATGCTCATTTATAAATGTTTGAATTTAGTAGTTCTTAAAGATTCTACTTGTCTGGTGTGGATGAGTTGCCCCGGTGAAATGTTTGTTCTGTCTTCAGACTGCCAAATAAGTTAAGGGCCAGGGAAGCAATACGCATAAAGTAACCCCACAGTTCTGTTCATTGTCACTTCAGACTCTATATTCACGAATAAATCAGTGATCCTATGTCAACCTAGTGAGCAAGAGAAGATTTCGAACCTCAGCTTCTGAGTAGTACATCTGGGTTATTTATAAAGTCAGTTAGTCACGTACAAAAATAATGTTTCATGAGAAAGAAGATTCAGTGCTTTGTAAATCTCTCTGTCCCCACTGCCACTGCCCAGGTACTTTACTTCACATTTGGCTGTATTTTCACTACTGGCATTGACTAAAAGGACATTTACATTGCACAGAAAGTAAAAGAAGTCTTCATCATAAAATATTACTCTGATTAGCAAGCATCAGTCACTGAGATTGAAATGTCACCTTAGTTGACCAACCACCTGATCTCCACGAACATTCTCAACAGAGAGCAAGGAACACAGTTTCTTCTAAGCAATGACAATGTGGGTGTCCTCCACGGTGCTGGCGTCTCTTCGTGTCTGGATGTCAGAGGGTGACTTTGTACTTTTCCACTTGTCAAGGAGGCATTTTGAACCCTGCCGCACCGATGTTCTCCTGGATGGTGGCCCCGGGCGCCTCGAGATTCAGAATCTGGCTCTTGTACTTCTCCCGCCAGTCCTCCACAATGTACTGGTGGTAGGGGTCGTTGGAGTGTTCTTGCCTCTTGGATTTCACCGTGCTCACCAGGATGGCTACGACGATGAACGAGAACATCCCGATCATCACCATCAGGTACAAGATGACGTAGTAGAAGTTCTCGGCATCCACTTTGGCTTGTAGGGCCTCTTGCTCAGCCGTCGTGTTCCTGCGCCAGTTGTCCATGTAAGTCACAAAAATCCTTTTGAAGGCATCTTCCAGTGTCTGTGTCAGATTGGATAAAGGAGGCATATTTCCCTCCTGCTGCAAATGAAACAGTAAAACAGATGAACAAGGTTTAAAGAAGGTGGTCTTTTCCTCATTTGGCTACCTTAAGGAATGGAGGGGGAAGTGGTGCAAGGGATAAAGAGTGTTCTTTCTTCTTAACCAGGCTGTGGGTTGGTTGTGTGCATATTTTGTTACTCTTTAAACTTTTCATATGCGTGTTTGGCATGCATGATATCTGACAATAAAAGTTTAACGGAGGACATAAAACTGTATATAGTAGGGTCCCAATTTACATATGTGAATGTATATGTGCATATGAAAATGGAGAAAAGACTGGAAATACACAGTGCCAAATGTTAATAATCGGCGGTATACTTAAAGAAAACATTTTTTTCTTTTACTTTTCTCATGTGCCAAATTGTCATCACTAATCTTGCATTAGTTGTTAGATAGATCAGTAGCCTTGCAATAGCTAATATCATGCCTTTTCCATAACATGCATTCGACAAACATCAGTTGACTGAAGCAGTGACTCGTTTCTGGTCCGGGGTTTTCGAGAATTTGGGGTAGAAGAATGCACGGGGGCAGTCTAGCCTTGGTACTTCGGGTCATCTCCCATGTCTAGGCAGTGCTATTTCCAGGTGTCCCGAAGACATGAGTATGTACCTCCGTGTTTGAAAGGAGGATTTTAGGTGAGTGATAAGAAGAAACAACCTCAGAGATCATTCCTGTTTTTCAAATCCAGGTCTCCTCTCCATCCTCTGTCGCTGCCCAGCCACCAGCATCCTCAGTCGGTTGATACTGTGCAATGCACTACCACCCTCCCCAAAACCATCTCCTTGGGATCACATCTGTCCCTCTCTGCCACACCCCACCCCCTGCAACAATCAATGTGCTCTTTTTAAGAGGGGACTGGGATCATATAAGTTCTTGTTTTTATACCAATGCATTACCTTCCTGTCGTTCTCAAAATGAACTCCTACCTCCTTCGTGGGTTTCCCTGGCCTGGCCCGACCACTCCCCTCAGGACTCCACCCTCACAACCTCCCTTCCTCCAAGTCAGCACTTGTTCTCTGGCCACAGGACTTTTGCACAATCTGTTCCCTCAACTTGGGATACTTTGCCCCTCTCTTCCCCGTGCCACCCCTTCCCCCTTTCGGTCCCAGCTCAGCTGTCACTTCCGAGAAAACATTCCTGGCCTCGCTGTCGATCGGTTCCCACCAGAACCATCACTTTCCTTTGACAGCATCTTACTAGTTTTCTCCAATGCACTCTTGGCAACATGTGGTAATTATGTGTGTATATTGTCGGGGTGTGTGTGTGTGTGCTTATTGCTTTAGGGTCTCATCTTTCCCATGTGACTGTCATCTCTATGAGGGCATGGCTCACGTTGCCTTTGTCTTTCTTGGTATAGCGAATGTCTGGCGCCGAGCATGAATCAAGTAGGGACACAAGGGTGTTTAGTGAATGAATTCATGTGCCAGGCGCAGGCTTGGCACTGGCAATGCAGAGATGATGAATGCGAGAATTCAGTGTTGTGGCAGAGATGCAAACAAGTGCAGATGCAGGTGCCAAGAGTTGATGCAGGTGCCAAGAGTTGTTACAGGTACGAACCAAGTGATGAGGGAGCTCCGAGAAGCGAGCTGAACATGGTGCATAAATGGGGCAAGTGGGGGTGAACAGACCTGGAAGGAATGCAGGCAGGAAGGAAACACATGGTTAGCAGGGCCCTGCAGGGTGCTCTGTCAATAAAAGCCCACAATTGGGTTGCCTTCTGAAAGCCCTGCCCGCTCTCTCTAACATGCATCCTTCCTTTCCTGCAACGGAAAGAGCTGTTTCAGATTTTCTCACCTGGAAGAGGGGCACAGATAAACTTCCAAGTCTTTCTGCTGCATAACCTACCTTCCCAACACATCCCGCACTGAGTTCTCGTATTTAAAGAGCTCTAAGATCTTTCTGTCCCTCTCCCCTCCACACAAAGCCCAGTGGGTTGAAAGACTTTGCAAATAGGTAACATTGCCCCCAAAGTACACTCTGAGCACAATTTCCAAGCAACGTAACAGAGATGAACTTTTCCCCCCTTAAAATAATATAGCTCACTGTGACAGAGTATAGCTAGGCTGGTTTTAGTTCGACTCAAGACTTCACCTGCCTCCTTTACCCTTAAAGAGATAAGAGCTACTCATTGGGGGAGTTCACACTTGTTTCATTACTCAAAAGAGAACCTGCCCCCACCCTCTGTGCTAAATCAAGATTAGTCTTACAAATGTGACCGGGCAGGATCACCCTGTGTCTCCCAAGCCTTCTCCACATCTTCATCCCAAAAAGAAAACTGTCATTTCCCTAGTTTATCTTACTCCCCACACCATGTTACACCCTCTAGAGAGAATTCCGTTTCCTTTTGTGGAGCCAAACTGAAAAGTGGGTAGAACAGAGAGACAGCTAAAAATGAACCAGAGAGCTGAGTTTACCCAACAAAGGGCTGGTGGGGGTGGGCCCGGAAAATCCCTGGGGTGGGTGCTGGGGGAAGTTGGTGTGGGAGAGGATCCGAGCAACTGTGGAGAAGGAGGAGCTGAGAAGCGGAAGAAGTGAACCTCTTCTGAGAAAAGAACTGCACTGTTCTTTCTGAGGGGCTGTCAGGATCGGAACTGCTCTGCGTATTTTTGCCTATTGGACAGGGCTTCTTTGAAGCCATGACATTATGCACGGGGCCACATGAGGGCCAGCCTTGTCTCGGGGTTTCCCTGGGGAGGGAGGGGGCATTGCAATGTGATTTACGTGATTTGTGCTCCTCTGCCCACCTGCCTCCCAGATACCTCCTTCATGGGCAGTGGGGGAGTAGAGGTCCCCATGCCGTACGGTGATGGCAACAGGACAGGCCACGCTCGCTGCCAACATTGTCCTGTGAATGTTTGCATCAAAGGAACCCGTTAGCTTTTCACCACCTGTGAAAACTGTAGGCCATGCCTGACCCCTAAGAGGTGCTCAGTCGTTGGTGCCCTGCTCCTCAGGATGGGAGAAGGAGTCATAGCAGAGGTAGGTTTGGATGCTCAGCAAGGTCATCCAGGACAGGGCACCTCCAAAGAAGCCTGGATTTTCTGTAGCTGGAATTGGGGTGGAGCTGTTGATGGAAGTAGTGACCAGGAGGAGGGGTGGGTTCTGGAAGGAGAGAGGACAGAGCTCCAAGATCACTTTGGTCCTCTGAACGAGGTTCCCTGACTTGCCCTGCAGCTGAAGAAAGAAATACTTACACAGGACGAAGGAACTGAGTGGCTCCCGACTCACACGTAAACCTGGTGGTGTGCTCAGGTCATCTCAGGTGCCAGGGAGGCGGACACAGCGTCCCCAAGCGTGTCCTGACCTCCCAGCCTGGGCTGGACATCCCTTGTCTGTGTTGCTTCTGCAAATCGTTACATTTGTTTGTTTGCTTGCGTTCAATTACCCACGTACTGTGTGCGCATTCACGTGAGGCTTGAAAGCACTCTACTGCACTGGGAGTTTGACCTCCATTTCCCAGACGTTTTTACAAAGGAGGAAACCAGTGTTTAGAGAAAGTAAGTCATTTGAATCTAATTACAGGAGAGCTTTAGCTGCTGGAGGGCAGGGTTGCTGTACTCGTCTCTAATCATAGCAGCCCTTTCCTAAACGCTTGGCAAATGAATCACTGTTCCTCTCCTGGGTACTATGGAATTCAACCGGCAACTGCTAGAGCAGTGATTCTTAATTTATTTGCAGAGGAGGGGAAGGGAAGAGTTGGCAGATCCCTTGAAGAGTAAAACAAATTGATTTTATTTTTCCCCAGAAAAATGTACATATGCACATGCAAAACTCTCAAAAACATGCACATTCAGGGGACTCCCGGGACTCCTCCCCATCCAAGACTCTGCACTAAGCTGTCTGTGAGCTGGGGGACTTCAGTGCCAATTTCCACAGGCATCCTTTGGGTTTGCTTCAAAGCGTGGGCATGGCAGCGTCCTCTGACCCTGTCCGAGCCCGCATGGCTGACTAGTTGTTCAGCTCTTCCAACGTGGACAAAGTCCCAGTGCATAGGAGGTCAGGGGGTGCTTCCGGCTAAAGAAAAACAGCGGAAAAGGGCCTATGGGGGTTCAGTGCCTAAGTGCTGACCCCTTGGCCGGGCTGACAAAGTCAAGTCCAAGGCAAATTCCCTTTTTGAACACTGCTGGCTGACACAGGGCAGGGCAGTGCATTGTCTGTTCCATAAACACAGGAAATAAGCAAATCACAGTGTGTGAAAGCAATCTCACTGGTGGACATGCTGAAATATATTCAAACAGATTTACATTTCTGACACCCAGAATAACTATCTAAGGGAGAAGCACTGACCATATTTGGAATACATATACATCTCTCTTCTAAGTAGAAAAGGTGTTTACTTTAGTAATGTGAAGGCAACCAATATTTAATGCTCTGTTGAACCATATGAAATTGCCATTTCTATTGGCTACAGAATGGTCAAATACTGGCAGTTTCATATGACTCACCCTAATATATGTGGACCTATATATTTAGAGCATTTTCAGTAACTAGTTGTTCTCTATGTTCAAGACACATAATGACCCCTACTTCCAGCTGTGTCTGTCATGGATGTGTGTGATTTGTGACAAGGACAATCTGACACTGAAGGAAGCAACCTCACTTGATCCCCAAATCCAAAGTTTTATTTTCTTGAAAGATGGTGAACCATTAGCATCACCTGGGCCTATAAAAAGCCATGAAGTCTTTCATTTGTATATAAAGAAGTAAAAAAGATATGGTTATCTACACTTACCATGAAACTCCCACAAAATAACTGTCAGAATTTTCATCTAAAGGCAATTACTAAAGAAATGAGTAAGAAAAACTACCAAAAGAGGAAGAGGAGTAGGAAAAGAGAGAGGGAGAAAGAAAGAAGAAAGAAAGAGAGAGAGAGAGAGAGAGAAGGCCAGGTCTTATACCAGGAAAATCATTCCTTTTATAATTTTTTGGAAAAGGCAATAGTTTGCTTTGTTACTCAATTCCTTAAACAATAAAGAATTTGTGATGGAAAGGTACCTTGCAGCGTGTGAGCAGTACGAAATTCCGTGCTACAAAGCCTTCTGCTGGCGTTCGTGAGCTCTTCGGGACTGTGCATGAACCTCAGCCTGCTGCCAACTAAGCCCTTGCTCTCCGAAGTCCTCAATCCTAATGAACCCTAATGTTTAACCTAATCTAATCTTATGTGGAAAGTTAAATACTGGCCACAGTTGGGAACTAACCTCAGTGCCTGATGGGTGTGCCTGCTTGGAGCCTGGCATTGGGCAGAAGTGGCACGAGTTCCCTCTTCAGGCCCCATGATGCCAACTCCAGCCAGGACAACACTTGGGTACCAGGAACCACCCTCACCAGGAAACATCTCAGCGGACAGCACCATTCCCTGGGGAGCTGAGCTGAACGGCCATCGCTGGATGATTGGTGTGGGTTGACGAGAAGGCCAATATGATTCGAGGCAGGCACCCCTATTCTGACTACCTCCTCATAAGCAAAATTTTGTTTAAATACCCCTTCCAGGGACAATTTCAAAGCCTTTATAATAACATGGTTGTCTTATACAATAGAATCTGGCCACAAGAAAGGTGGTGTATGGAAGAAATAGAAGCCAGTCTGACAACATATGTAAAGACCTCAAAGGAGGTGAACAAACTCCACTTACCTAAAGGTCCCTTTACAGCATAGTGGGAGTCCTTGCAATTGGGCAGAGTGGGGCTTACTAAGAGTGAACACTTACTGAGTATGTCCCGTGTGCCAGGACCTTCTCAAATGCGTGTACTGTATTAGCATCATGTAAGTCACGTACTTGTGGCAAAAACCTAATGTAGAAGGTGTTATGAACTTTATAGCCAAGGAATCCAGGCATAGAGAGGTCAAGAGGTCAGAATGACATAAAGGTAGAGCCAGGATTTGTATCTAATCCTGGATGATGACTTCAGAAGTTACACTCCCCCAAAATCATTTGGCCATTACCCTGTAACGCAGCTATATAAAGTAACCTTGGTTTTACAATCAGATCTCATTAAACGGTGCTCTGAGCAAAGTGGTTTGAAATGCACTGGCTGGCAAGAGGAAGATGGCTAGTATTTAAATTGTCTCCTGCAAATTGTAGTATAATAGTTAACGGATTAGGGGAGATCTAAAGAAATACAAAGATCTCTATAAGTCCACTCCAGCTTCTGTTGCACCATTTGTCCTAGTAGATTGCCTCCACTGAATCAGATCAGGCAAACCCAACTGGAAAGGAACGGTTTGATGGTCCAATGGGCTGAAAGTGCCTGGGAAGGAATGGCAGCAAGTCTTTCAAGTCCTGGGCGATTCCACTGAGGCAACTAACTGTGCCACCTGCTGGTGGAAACTAGGAACAGGGGCCGCTCTCCTTCACTCCTAGAGCTGACAGGGCTCACTCCATGTCTGGGATTCTCCTCTTGCGAAGGTGAGGAGAACTAAAACAATGTTCATGTCTACACGTTGGTAATTAGAGGAAAAACTGGAAGGCGGTATATCCTGGAGGTTAAGAGCTTGGCTTTGGAGGATGACAACCGGGTGAGCAAATTACTCAACGTTCCTGATCTTAGACACCTTCATCTGTAAGACGGAGAGAATACGAGCTCCTACCTCGTGGGGTTGTCATAAAAATTAGTTGAGGTAATGGATACAACACACTGAGTACAGAACCTGGAACATGCTAAGAGAGTGAGTGCTCTGTACGTACTAGCTTTTACCAGTATGTTTATGAGAAATGAGAAGGCGTGGCAGTGAGAAGTGGAGCTCGACCAGACCGCACCAAAGAGCAGCTGTAGGGTGGCTCCTGGATGACTTATTCGGAGCTAGCTCTTCCGCACGCATGACTGGAATGAGATGGGGATGCGAGGAAACGGATGTGGGAGCAGAGTGCAAATAGGACCCAGTCACAGGCTGGACCAGGACACAGAAGGGTTGTTGAGCAGTTTGGTGTTTCTCCCTGATAGCAGCCATCAGTGCCTGGCCCTCTGCAGACGGCTCTCACTGGTGGCATTGTGCATTATCCCCAGCAGGAGAGGAGCATGCTATCTACCCACATAGCCAGGTAGACCAGAGCAAAGCTTCTCTTTGCAGACCACATGGCAGCCCACATTGTTACAGAGCTCCCCCGCCTCCACGTGGGGATGTCTTTAAAACCCCGGGAACTGAGTCTACTCAGTGCTCACAAAACCCCATATTCCTTCAAAAGAGAAGAGCTGTGGAAGACTTTACAACTGAGTCTGCCTTTCAAACGACCAGTACTGTTCTGAGGACACCATCAAGGACACAAAGCAACAAGCTAACGAGACACCTTAAGAACACAGCTGCTAATGACAGGTAACGGAGAATGCAGAAAATGAGGCCATTGTCTTTGGGGACCTTCAGATCTGTCAGTGCCTCTCTGCCCCAAGCCAATGCAGCTAGGAGACATCCTGCCTAGGCTTTAGCTATTGACCTCCTGTTCCCACAGGTAACTTCACAGCCACACCCTCCACCCTCCTCCACACCCTCCCAGCATAATTACACCAGTCTAGGGTTAAATCCAACTTCAGAGTTTGCATTGTTATGATGATACAAGTATTGTTCTTTGATGACCCAAGCTGACCCAAGTAGTGAGCTGTAATTACACCTCTCCTATACAAGCGTTTCTTTTTCATGGAGTTAATAATTATTTCATTCTCCTCATTTTTCTTCAGTTATCTTTGGACCCCTTCATATACCCCTTAATGGCTCAACATCATTAGTCATTAGGGAAATGAAACTTATAACTACAATGAGATACCACTGCATACCTACTAGAATGCTTGGGAATTTTAAAAAGACTGGCAACACCAAGTGTTAGTGAGGATGCGGAGTAACTGGAACTCTCATACATTGCTGGTGGGAGTATAAAATGGTACAACCACTTGGAAACAGTTTGGCAGGTTCTTAGAAAGTTACCACAGGGCTCCAATAATCCCACTTCTAGGTATTTACCCAAGATAAATGAAAAAAAGTGTCCACACAAAGACAAGCATATGACTGTTCATAACAGCTTTACTCATAATAGCTACATACTGGGAATAACACAAATATCCCTCAACAGATAAATGGGTAAATAAATTGTGGTGTACTCATATCTACTCAACAGAATATCACTCAACAATAAAAAGGAACAAACTAATAATACATACAACAACATGGATGAGTTTCAAAAACATTATCTGAGCAAAAGAAGTCAGACACAAAAGAGGTCAGACACAAAAGAGGTTGTGTACTGTATGCTTCCATTTCTAGAAACTCCAAAGAGCGCAAAAGTAACCAAAATCTATGGATTTTGGATTGAAAGCAGATCAGCTGTTTCCTGGGTGCGGGGACTGTGAGAGAACTGGGAGTAACTCAATCTTTTTGTGTCTTGATTGTAGTGGTGGTTATCTGGGTGTATATATTTATCAAAACTCATTGACCTGTACACTTAAAATAGGTACCCCAAAATTTAATGAAAACTATACCGCAATGAAGTTGACTTCTTAAAAATCTGTTTATGTAAGTGACTTGTAAATTTCAATCTCCAGCCTGTTCCTCTCTTCTAAGCTTCAGACTCATATGTGCAAATGCTTACTTGACATTTCCACTCGGATGTCTAATGGACATCTCACCTTCAAAGGTCCAGACAGAACTTTTAATTCTCCCACCAAATCTCCTCCTCCCCTATAGTCAATCGCAGTACAGTGGCTCCACCATCCTCCCAGGTTCTTAAGCCAAAAACCTAAGAATTAGCTTTCATTCTTTTCTTTTCCTTGCCTTCCACATCCAACGCATTAGCAAATACTGTTGACTGCCTCTCATCAAAGAAAATACTGTCCAAGTCTTAAGGATGGGTTCATGAATTTGTCCACTGGTGTTGAATCCATCAGAACCATAGTAACCCATCCCAATCTCCTTGGAAACAGTATGGGCTTTTGTGTCAGAAGCAAGTATAATAGCCAATTACAAAGAAGAGTTACAGTCCTCTCATAAGCCAAGCAGACATCTGTTCCCAGAATCTTTCCTTTCTTTCTTCTGCTTTCTCATTGTTGCCTTGGGTCTAGTTCTTTCCATTTCTACACAGGCAGGCCCTTTGAACTTGTCTCCTTTTCTTGGAAAGCAATAAATTTAACTTTGTTTCTTACTGCTTTGATGGGTTTGTGTTTAATCTGACACTTCAAAACACTTCCCGACTCAGTCTACGCTCTTTAGACCACCCTGACTCATGGGCTGTGTCATGACTTGATCACTACCCCCCAGCTTTCCACTTTTTGTCCTCATTTACCCAACTTCTAAGAGCAACCAGGATGATCTTTTAGCAACAGATATTGGAACATGCTAGTCTCTCCTGCTTAAAGCTCTCTGCTGGTTTCCCATAACCTTAGGAATAAAGTCCAGCTTCCTCAGTGCTGCCCACCAAGCCATAGAGGGCAGAGCCCCTGGTCTCCTCTCAGATCTCATCTCTCCTTATAACGTGGTTCTGCTTCCATGCTCTTCTCCTTTCTGCCTTAGCACCTGTACTAGTTTCCCATTGTTGCTATAACAAATTACCATGAACTTTGCGACTTAAAACAACACACATTTATTATCTTAAAGTTCTGGGGGTCAGAAATCTGAAGTGGGTCTCACTGGGCTAAATTCAAGGTTATTCTGTATAGTTAAGTGCAGGTACGCACTGAGTTCCTATTTCTCTATGCCTATTCTTTGTTCCCATTTATCCACTTCTTACCTGTTTCAGAGTATTAGAAGAGATGACAGTTCTCAGCAGATGACATTATCTGACTGAGGAACTATGGGATTGTCTTCTCTAAACCACAACAAGATTGGCCATCCCCCCCCTCCAAAAGTGGCTTCACCAAGGACTCCCCCAGATATGGGGCCTCTTTTGTTTGGCAACAAAAAAAAAAGCAATCTTGCAGGATGCTTTGGAGACACTGGCTTAGTGGTAGAGCAAACCAAGTTTTGTTCAAGTTCATCCTCTTCAGGCGAGTCTGCACCCAAGGTGCCCCCCAGCGTTACCAGCTTCATGCTTCTGAGGCACCAAGAGCAGTGGGTCTATTTTATAGCGTGAAGCCAGCTTCATCATGTCCCTCCAGTGAGGCCCAAAATACACAAAGGCAGAGGTGATGGGCTCGATGGCCATGTGTTGTCTTTAATCTCTGTTAGTGGAAAGTGCAGGTGACATGGAGCTCATGAGGTTCGTATGTCCCCTCATGGACTCCAGTGGCACTTCTTCCCTGGTGCATTATTCTGGAGTGAATAGTTCCTTCCCATTATACTCGGGTTATTGTACAAAGATGATTTTCAAAGGGGAAGAGAACCTAAAACAAAACAGAACCCTCAGGGTGAGCACCACAAGTGCGCGGGGTTAAACGTGGATGGAAAAGCCAGTAGGGAGGCCTGGTGCTTGAGGGACAGCCGTGGGGATTTCATTCCCCCAGGAGCTGTGGGAGGCCCATGGATCCCTGCAGGAAAAAACAGGTCAACCCAGATAGCAGGACAGAGGAAGGGGCCTCAGTTGACAAGCAAACTCTGCCTGCTTCCCAGTTTTGCCAAGAATCAGGTCTGCCTGTGGTCTCTGCTTAGAACCCAGGTTCTTGTTAGTGCGCCCAGTGGGACTTTCCAGATGTGTCCTTAGCAAAACCCATCCTCATTCTCAAGCCCTCCATTTGGGCAGATGGTTGAGTTGCTTCACTTCATGCCGTCCAGGATGGCTATTGGAGCAGAGAGAGGAGGAGGGGGAGGGGGAAGAAAACGGACAACCAGGAGTGGCGAGGATGTGGAGAAACTGGAACCCTTGCTCACTGTTGGTGGAAATACAACATGGCGAGTCGCTATGGAAAACAGTACAAAGATTTGTCAACACATTAAAACTAGAGCTACCACAAGATCCAACAATCCGGCCCTGGGTATTTATCCAAAAGAATTGAAATCAGAATCTCAGAGAGATAGCTGCACTTGCATGTTCATCACAGCACTATTCACAACAGCCAAGGTGTGGAAACAACCTAAGTGTCCAGTGGGTGAATGTAGAAAGAAAACAGGGTATATAAATGCAATGACATATTGTTCAGCCTTTAAAAGGAAGAAAGTTTTGTGACATGTGACAATATGGATGAACCTTGAGGACATCATGCTAAGTGAAATAAGCCAGTGACAGAAAGGCAAATACTTCATGATTCCACTTACATGAGTTACTGAAAATCGTCAAATTCAGAGAATCCGAGCATGGAATGGTGGTTGCTGGGAGATGGGGAAGGGGAAAATGGGGAGTTTCTAACCAACAGGCATAAACTGGCACTCAGGCAAAATGAAGATGCTCTAGGGGGCGGCTGTACAGCAGTGTTCCCGTCATCAACAATGCTGTCCTGTACACTTGAACTTTTGTAAAAGCTTAGGTCTCGTGTCAAGGGCCCTTACCACAATAAAATAAAATTTAAAACAAAAGAATTTGCGCAGCTTTCCGGAGTGTGCAGAAGGAAGATGGCCCAGGGGACTCAGCAGCCACTTCTGGAGAACTGACAGCCACTTCTGGGTCTCTGCTCTTCCAAGCCTGATTCGGCGGGGAGGGAAGGTGCTTAGATGCTGTCTGCTAGCACCGTCTAGGCCCGAGGCTGCAGTGCCCCAAACGACCACACTGTGTCGCCACAGCGCTGTCAGCCGCACGCGGACCCTGCCCGGCTCAGCTCTGCGCCCCCGCGAACAAAGGCCTCCGCGGCTCTGCAGGGGTGAGCTCGCCTCCCCCCACAGCCGCCCCCAGCCAGGCGTCGGGCTTCTTTCTTTCCTCGTTTTTATTTTAGAGAGCACTGGATACAACCATTCGACGCATTTCCTTTTCTATTATTTTCATTTTGGAATCATTTTAGACTCAGAAGGCATTGAAAACATGCTGAGCCCCCTGTTTCCTGCCCCCAGCGCCCCCCAGGGATGACCTCTTACAGGACTATCACAGCGTGTCAAAACCAGGAAGCTGACACGGGCACAGCGCTGTCAACTAGACCACCTTATTCAGATTCCACCATGTTTGCGCACGTGTGTGTGTGTGCATGCGTGTAGTTTGATGCAATTTCATCAATGTATAGATTCATGGAACTACCATTACAATCAAGGTACAGAACTGCCCCATCACTAAGCAACTCCCTTGTACCCACGCCCTGTTCCCTTTACATTGCAGCCTTCTCTCCTATCCTTGTCCCCAGGCCACCCTCTCTATAAACCTGGCATTTTGAGAATGTTCCATGAACAGGACTGTACAGTATATAGCCTTTTGAGACAGACGTTTTTCCCTCTCAGCACAGTGCCTGTAAGACCCCCTGCACGGCTGTGTCAGTGGATTCCTTTTATTGCTGAGCGTGACTCCAGTATGTGGACAGCTAGCCTTTCACCTGCTAAAGGACATGTGGGTTGTTTTCAGTTTGTTTGTTTGTTTCTATTGCAAATAGAGCTGCTATGAACATTCCCATACAGGTTTTGGTCTGAACATAAGTTTTCTTTTTTTTTTTTTCTGGAATAAATGCTCAAGAGTGCAATTGTTGAGTCATATGGCTGATGTGTGTTTAGTTTTATAAGAAACGGCCAGGGAGGCTGGGATGGCTCAACAGGTTAAGTGCTTGCCTTGCAACTGTGAGGTCCAGGGATTGGATCCCACTGGCCTGTGCAAACCCATATGCTGAACTGCTCCCAGTTTGGCTCCCACCCTGCAGGGCCCCACAACCACCTGTGTGAAATGAAACTATGTCACACCAAATGGTGTACAACTATGGAGACTGTTCTGGGCCCTCCCCCCTCCTCTCTGTCTCTCTCACCTTCTCTCAAAAACAATAAAAATAGATCTTTTTTGAAAAAGAAAAAGAAAAGAAATAAACCGCCAAATTAGTTCCCAGAGTAGCTATACCAGTTTATATTCCAACCAGCAGCCAGTGAAAATTCCAGTTGCTCATAACGTCAGTAGCAAAGCTTCGCATATGGGCACGAACTCCTAGGACTTTAGAACATTAGAACTATGGGCCCTAAGGACGATCTAGTCCAGCCTATTTGATTCCACCAGGGAGGAACCAAGATGCTGAGAAGAGACTTGCCCACCATCGCTTTCTTCATCAAATCCTCCTAGTATTATCACTGTCTTCCCCGTTTGCCTGCCTTTGGGCAGAGCTGCCTCCTCTCTCTGATGTCTCTGGAACCTTGACAAAGGTTGGGAAGAACCAAAGAGCCTTGTTCAAGCCTGGGGATAAGCCAGGACATTTGACCTCGAGCTTTGCTGCCCTTGAAGAAACCAGGCTCCACTTGCACTTTCAGGTTTTCGCGTGGCTCTTACCACACTCCTCAGTTATCTTCTCTCAGGAAATTACTAATGGCACGTAAGTTCAAGTACAATCTGAAGTTACAGCCCACAGTCAGCTTTCCTAGGTTCACCCCCTGTCCATCAATAATGTCAACAGCTATTGCTGCTATCTCAGCTATTCCCGTTTATTGAGCACCTACTGTGTTCCAGGCACTTTGCATACCACGCTCTGGCATGTACACCAAGACGGATATAATGAGCCCCATCTGGCATATAAGAAACAATAGCTACAAAAAATTATAATGTCAGACTTAAACGTTTTAGAAGAAAAGAACCATCTCTAGGCTGTTCTTTTGCACAACCGCTCACAGTACAAAATGCATAAAATGTACGTATATATTTTTTTGATGATCTAAGTGGACTTTCCTGTCATTTTCTCATCTTAAATGTGCGACGTGCCTCTCTTCCTGGGTTTTGTACCTGAAACGTGGGTAGCTGGCACTAGGTGGCGCCAAAGCTGGGCCGCTTGGTTGAGCGGACGAGCGAGCGGTTTCGCAGCTGCTCCTCTCCCAGCGGTGCGTCCGGCTCAACGAGAGCATTTCCTGCACGTTAAGCTCTTCGTTAAAGCCGCAGAGCTCTTTGCTTTTTAAAAAACCCAATGACTAAATATTAGCATCTGCACATCTTTCTAAAAAGGTGACACTTAACAGCAAAAAGCAAAGACAAAGTGACACCGCGGTAGACTACAGAACCTCTTCGCTAAACCTCCATTGTTTTAAACTGGGGCTCCTTCTAACTTCGACTTTTCCATATAGAGATGCTCCAGAAAGAGAGATGACTGTCCCAGACCCTTCCAGCATTTGGAGTGATTGAAAGCCATGGATTTCTTTGCAGTCCTCTGTGGAGATGAAGTTAAAACACATCCTTAGCTTTGTTTACTATTGAGTTTGTTGGAGAATACTTTAAGAACTGAAGCCCTACCCTGCTAGCTTCCCCTTTTCTTTCTACGAGGATAAATCATTTCCTGCAGCTTTGTTCTCCCACACTAAAATATGAAAGGAGAAAAGCAACGGCTTCATCTATGCTTCATGTCCCAATGAACTTTCATTTCCTAATTCCAATATTTCTTGCATAGAAAAGTTTATTCTTTCCAGCGCTTTTGAAGTTTTTTTCTTTGAAGCTTCAAGTATGGTGACCAACTTGTGCTAGTTTGCCTGAGAATTGTTTCTTTCCCATCCTGCTTCCTCAGAAACCCCTAGTCCCAGGCAAAGTGGGACAGTTTGTGACTTTTTAGGATTAAAGTGAGTAAAAGCTAACTTGCAATAAAGTTAAGATTCAACTTCAACCAGTATAGCAGGCTTCATTCTCAACCACAGACCTATTATTCGCTCATCCATTCATTCACTCATTCATTCATTCAATCATTCAGCAAGCATATCTTAAGTAAAACTCAATTCCCTCTGCCGTCCCAAATCCATCTAAGTGACTTAACATTTCCACCTTTCACTGCAGTTTACTGATGCCGACTATTGTTACACATCTCCTAAGGCCCACGGTGCCGACCGAACACCGCATCTAATTCAAGTAGATTAAGGTGACCAGATGTCCCTCTTTTGGCGGGACAGTCCCAATTTCTAACAATTTGTCCTGTGTCCTGCGTCCCGCGGCGTTTTAAAAAGTCCCAATTTTTGGAAAGAATGCACAACAAGCTAGGGAACGGCGGGAGATAGACCCAATTTTTAATCAAGAACCCCCTCCTCCCCGGTCAATGGTGTCCCGCTTTACCAATGTTAAAATCTGGTCACCTTACCCTTGGGGAATAAAATCTCCCCAAATGGGTTTTCTGTGAGGTTTACATTCATGAGAACCTGACATTTAGGAGAGAGTCATAACTCGAGAGCAGTCTTAATTTTGCACCAGCCCTCAACATTTCAGAAGAAGAGGTAGTGGTTGCAGGAATGGGGGAGAGGAATTTGCCTGAGAGATTGTCCACTTATTCCCAAATAAGTGCTGTCTCTCCTTCCCAGCCAGACTCTATAAAAGGGAAAACTGGACAACAGGCAGTGGGAAAGGATCACGTCCTGGCAACTTTCTGTGAAATGCGTACACCATGCTGTTTACAAATTCTTGCAGCCAACCCTGGAATCCAAATGTAGACAACTCTGTTTATGTAACTAAAATAGCCGCTTACACCGTGTGATTAAGGTGGCTGCTGGGAGCTGAGCCATGGGGAGGAGACATTTGCTGCAGCTGAGGCCAGAGGGGAGCACAGGGCACAGGGTCCCCTAGGACCCTGGGCAGGTAGGAAGTTCTAGACTTGTTTGCTGGCCCAGAGATCCCCCAGGGTAGGCATGTCTAAGATGCACGGGAGCTCACAACCCAGCAACCTTTGCTTCCGTCAGTCACAGAGGATAGAGTTTTTCATCTCGGAGAGACCAGCACCACCTAGCTCCTCTCTCAGCACAGGTTTTGGAGTGACGCCCCCACCTTGAACCCTCAGAAGGCTTGTTCCAACATATGGTTCCAATCAACCACCCACTGCTTGGGTCGATAAGAAGGTTCAAATGTTCTAGACTCAGGAGACATACAGCCCAATCCAACATTCCTTCTGAACCTGCTCATGCCCTTCGTATCTCTAGACCACTGTCCTCATGACTAAAACGGCCTTTCTCCACAAGACTCATTCTTCAAGAGGCAGTTCAAATCATTTCCTCTCCAAACATCCTCCCATCCTTCTCCATCGGGAAGGAGTCATGGCTCCCTCCTCTGGGCATTGTGGTCACTGGTCTCTAGATCCACCCATCCCCCTCAAAGGAGAGCTCCTTGGAGTCAGGATCTGTGTCTCATTGTCTCTCTACCACCCTATGCCCTGGTATAGTGTCCAACATGGGCAGTCAGCATCGGTAAGTGGCTTATCTTTCTGTGTCATGGGAGGACAACATCTGGGAACATAAGGCAAAAGCAGCAGCAGAGGTTACTCTTGGTTAAATGCCACGGGGGTTAGGGATGCCTCCTTGACAGCACCTCCCAGTCCCGATGAAGTCCCCATGTCATACATTTGTACCATGTACGAGGAGCTGCTATTGCGTCTGAGGTGGACTCATGCCCCTATTGAGGGGCAGAGCTGGTTGCTATCCCTGGGCATCTGGCAGTGGCTTCCGGGACATCCCCTGAGCACTCACCACCAGGGTACTCCATCATTATGTAATTACTACTTACTTGCTACTACTTTCCTGTTGGACTTTGGAGAACAGGGAATCCATCTTCTTCTCCACTGTCTTCCCAATGCCCAGTCCAGCGACCTGGCTTAACAGGACTGAAACTAATGAATGAATGGACCGATTAATCAACCACAGGAGGCCTGGAGGAACTTAGGAGAGAGAACCTGGAGCAACCAGAGTCAAGGTCACCTTGAGGCAGACCAAGCTCAGACTTGACCATGGCCCACCCCAGAAGGTGTTTGCAGAGGACAAAAGGTGACTGTTCTCTGTCTGAACCAACCAGAGAAAAGGCAACCGAAAAACTGCACTTTTAAGCTGAGTGGGGAAAAAGAAACACAAGGGTTCTTCACTGCGTTCTTCCGGGGGACGCGGGTGGCTGTGGCGTGTAGCACAAGAAAGGAAGGGGCTTGAGAGTGACCGTCTCTGATCTCAGAAGCAGACTCCAGGAGCAGGAGGCCCCACTGAAGTCACACTTGGATGCCAGACTCCAGTGGAAGGGCGGGCGCCCGGGCTGCGGGGAGCAGCGTGAGCACACAGGGGCATTCACAGCCCCTCTTGCCCGCCCTCTGCACCCCCAGCAGCAAACAGAACTCTCTGTCTCAGTTCCTGAGTCAAGCCTGCACAGAATTAACTGTAATAATTGGCAGGTGGGCCGCTGGCTGCTGGGTTGCAATTCACCTGGGACCTATGAAGAAAAAAAACCTCCAAAACTGGCTGTTCCACCACAGCCAGTATTTAGCTTGGGCTCCAAGCCGCTCCGGCTTTCCGCGAAGAGAAACACACGCGGAGGCTGAGCGGCCGGGAAGAGCGCGTTCCAGAACAGCCCTGGAGGCAGAGCCCCCTCTGGCCAACAACCAGTGTGCTCATCCGGGAAAGAGGAGCACATTGCCCTCGACCTGCTGCCCTCCTCGGGAGCACCAGACGGTGGAGAAGTGCATCTTTCTGGGAGTGGTTTTTTTTTTCCACCGGGGATGAAAGGGAGTGATCATCACCTGCAGAGATTTTCCAGGGCACGGTGCCCTTGTAATCTTTTACATGAATACCTATAATAGTGAGCAAATGATCTCAACCAACAACTCAGCTGCCATCTAACAGAATCGACTGCCCACGATATAGGACCCAGCCCCCTCCACGCGGTGCTTCCGCTCTTTGCCCACTGCAGGCATTGCTAATCAACAGTGCTTATCTTTTCCACTGAGCTTCAGACGTGGACTCAGAATCCTTCTTAACACTGGACCCCAAGAAGCTGTTACAGATGAAATGGAGTTGGCCTGAGAGCTGAAAGGCACTAGCTACTTCTGTGTCAGTAACTCAGAAGAAGCCAAAGCTACAATCTCATCAGATAGTGTCTGCAAAGACAGGAGTAGTCACTGATGCCCGCCTACACGACTGTGGCCCGAATGCCAATCGCTGCCCAAACATGGCATCTTACCACTGCTCTCCAAAGAGCGGGCTCTGATGCTCAGGGAGGGGAACCCTGTACGGGATTCTGCTGGAGAGCCAGGCACGGTGGCCCAGCGCTGGGACAGTCAATGCCAAGGGCTCACACATCCTTTCTGCTCAGCACACCCCCACGTGAAGCTTGTCCTTTGACTGGAGGCGTTGCCACCAGTCTGCAATGGCAGGAATGAAACTGCCTGCCCCTGTGAGGCCCTTGCTGGGAGACAGCCGCCCCATCCACGTGGGTCACCCATCACTCTTTCTCAGCGGGTCTGCTTGGGCCTTTTTCATAGGAAACGAAGGAGCGCTGGTGTGGGAGGCCTCCAGCCCCCAGGGCTGTGAAACGTTGAGGAATCAGCTTCCTGTGGGGTCAGGCCCACATCTCCCAAGGAGGAGAAGGCTCTTTGTTCAGGCTCCAAGTAACCTCAGCTATTCCTTCATGGATGATGGTCCTTGCAACCGTGAACTTCTTCCAATGGGCTTTGGGAGGGTCTTTCCTTCTGGATTCCCTTTCCTGTTCCTGTTTTCCCATACGTCAGAGACCAAAGCCTGAAGCAATTCTAATAGTGCTTTCTGATGCCCAACCCAACGACGGCTGTGGGGACGGGAGTCCTCTGCCATGGACGGTTGGGTCCTGTGTCCTAAGCCTGTGGCGACTGCCCTAAGAGGGAGGGAAACCTTGGCAACCCCTCCCTCTCTCACCTTGCTGCTTGGGTTCTTGAGTGACACTCCCTGGGATTTGCGCTGTCACTTCAACTCTCCAGTCTGCTTCTTCGCCTGCAAAGTGGGAATAATGACGTCACCTCTTAGGATTGCTACGAGGACCCAATGAGATCGTCTGCCCAGAATGCCTAGCCCGCAGTGAGCACCCAGCGCAGGCAAGCTACGGTTCATCTGGGGTAGATAGTTCAGCTAGGACACTTCCACGGATTGTTAAAAACTATGCTAAAATACACCACATTTACTCTTCTGTGATGTACAGTTCCGAGGCATCAAGTGTCCTTACAATCGGCAACCATTACCACAGTCTAGTCCCAGAACTTCTTGTCATTTCAAATGGAAACCCTGTGTCCTTGTTCTTCCCTCCTCACCAGCCCCTGGCAACCTCTAATACGCCTTCTGTGTCTATGGATTTGACTGTGCTGGATATTTCAAATCAAGACTCATACACTAGATAGTCTTTTGGTCTGGTTTCTTTCACTGGGATGTTTTCAAGGGTCATCCCTGTTGTAACATATACTAGTACTGCAATCCTTTTTATGGCTAAGTCATATTCCAGTATGTGAACAGACTACATTTTGTTGGTCTATTCATCTGTTGATGGACATTTCGGTTCTTTTGACCTTTTGGCTACATTGATGCCTTGGAATTCAAACTTAATCTGTCCCAGAACCCTGTTCGAGTTCCAAAACATTTGAGTTCCCAGATGAGTGGATGTTCAGATAAAGCTACAGGCCATACAGTCGATACATTCCATGCAAACAACATATTGGCATTCAGATTCCAAAGCAGTGTTCTGATTCCAAGGCAAAATTTGCTTGATTTTTTCATTTGGATTCCAAGTTGTTCAAGTTTTGGGGTGTTCAGATTTCAAGGTATCATTGTATTGTGAAAATATGTTATGATTATTCATGAGCATGTTTTTCTTTGAACACCTGTTCAAAGGGAAAGGTAAATACCTAGGAATAGAAGAATTGTGGGTCATACGGTAATTCTGCATTTAACTTATTGAGAAATAACCAAAGTGTTTTCCACTGTGGCTCCACCATGTTGCATTCCCATCAACAATGTAGGAAGGCTCTAATTTTTCTACATCCTCACCAACAATTGCCATTCCACCCTGCTACCCTTTTTAAACTTCTGACCATTCTACTGGGTTTGAAGTGGTAGCTTATAATTTTGATTTGCATTTGCCTGATGACTAATGACATTGAACATCTTTTTCACGTGCTTGTTGAGCTATTTATTTGTCTTCTTAAAGAAATACATATCTATTCAAGTCCTTTAGTCATTTTTTAATTGGATTGTTTGTTTTTTGTGGTTTCTTTTATGAATTTTAGGTCATTTTCTAAGCAATGAGGTCAAAGACATGAAAGGTGTGTGTGTGTGTGTGTGTGTGTGTTTTCAAACTCCCTGTAGAAACTGGATGTACAGAGATAAAACTATTCTTTCATTTTATCTAAAACATTTGTCTTCCTTCTGGGTCTTCACAACTGATTGTTAGGAAAAAGAATATTTTTTAACCTGCTGTACTTCATAAGTTAGATCTTAAAATTTAAACAACCCTCCCAGTTATGCTCAATTTTTCTAGAAAACAAAACAAACATGAATTTAAAGTCTCTAAGATTTCTCTTCCTTGGTCCCAAGGTGGCCTTGGCCTCTGAGAGAATGGGGTGGTGGTGGTTTTGTAACCTCAGGGCAGAGGGGACATCTCAGCACCCTTGGTGTGGTGACTTCTGCCTCTTCTGGACTCCTGGGCCAGGTCCCTTGTTAGCATGGTTGAACCTCACCAGGCTGGGAACAGTGGCCAAAGGCTGTGAACTTGTAGTCAGTCTTCTACTCTTGGTTCCATCAGAGGCCACCTGTTCCCTGTGACTCAGCATCCCTTGTGAGGTCTGGTTGTGACTTCCTCTGGGCCTTCCTCACAGAGGTCCTACCCCAACAAGACCTTTGGTTTTTCCCGAGTCTCGCTTTTGCCACAGGTAAACCAAGGATAGTTACCAAAAGCTGAAGCCACAGGGTCTTCCTGCCAACCACCCCACCACCACCACCATGTTTGCAGGGATGAGGTGACCCTAGAGCAGCTGCAGCATCCTTCCAGAGACCCAAAGAGGGAGCACGTAGAGTGACAGCATCCTGGGGCCTCAGAGGAGGTGACAACCAAATTGGTGCTTGAAGAATAGAGGAAGCATCTTGTGGTGGGAACTTTGCCTTCTGAGTCTCTTCTGCTCCTCACAGCACCTGACCCAGTTAGACAAAGAGAAGGGGCTCAAGCCATCAATTGCCTGAGCTGGCCATGAGAAAGAAAAGCCTTGGCAGGTTAGAGGAAACATTCAAATGGCCATCCCAAGCTCATTTCTATCATTGGTCATGAACTCTCCCAACTTACTGCCCACAAACTGACAAGTGTACATGTCTATTTTTATAATCCCCCCTGCCAGTCTTTTGGGTCAAAAGAAGGGATATTCCCCTTCTCTTCTAAGCAAATTCTTCCACCTGTGCTCCTAATTTTTATCTTCTTGAAGACCTAGACCATGATCCCAAAAGCTTAAAGAGAGGATGCCCTGTTCAGATCTACAAAGAAGTGGTTGACCAGCTGGTTTCTCGCTGACTCCTGAGAGCAGAAAATGCTGAATCTGCCATTGCTTGCCGGTTTTGCCTCTGCTTGACAAATGTTCTCCTCCTGATATGCCTGCCAGCAGACTACAAAATCAGAAGCATTTAAAGGTCTCTGTGATGAGGAGACCAAGCTTCCAGCTCAAGAAGCTCACATTGGAGCAAGACTGATAAAAAAATAAATTAAAAAAATGCTTGAACAAACAAGTAATGAGCATGCTCAAAAGGACATAATTAGAGTCTGAGGAAAGGATTTCCTGAAACGAAAAGAAAATTATTTTGTATTTTAAAGACCTGGGAACTATGCTGAAATGAGGATGATCACTGCTGAGCAGTGAATTAGAGGTCCAGAAGACCAAGTAAAAAAAAATAGCTCACAATATGAAAACACAAATGAATGGAAACCAGGAGGGAAGAGTAAGAGACTCGGAGAACATAACAGGAGGCATGACATTCAAATAATAGAAGTTTTAGATGAAGAGACAGAAATAGAGATGCTAGAGATAGAGAGAAGAGAGAGAGAACACATGGAGAAGTAATGTTTAAACAAGCAATAGAAGAACATTTCTGTGGCCTGACACAGATTGAAGATTGGAGATTGAAAGTCCCAAATCTCAGACAAAATTATTTTTTAAAACACACACCTAAAAATAAGTTGGTAAAACCTTGGAATTCTACGGAGAAAGAAAATTGCTCACCAAGATGAAATGGAATAAAGAGGTATGAAGGGAGATGAAACTTTTTCTTGCTACATCTTTGCATTGTGTCAGTAGTAAAAATGAGTTGTCATCATTTTACAATTGAGAACGAAAAATATTTTGATGTCTTTCTAATGACTTTCATTTGTCCATGGACTCTCGTAGCCTAGCATCTGAAGACATGCTTGGCCCTGGATCCAATGCTTAATTGTCCTGCTTTTTGGCTCTGCCTCTCATGCCTGGGCCCTGGCCCGCCTGACCTATTTCAGATCAGCAACTACTTCTTATGCTTTTACTTTGAGCCTGAATCGGTGCTTGACATTGAAATGCAAAGTTGCATAGGCATGGTTGCTACACTCAAGGAGCATTGAGTTGAGAGTAAGCTGATCTTGCTCCACTAGGTGGAGACCCTGCCAATTCTTAAGGAAGTGCTAATATAAGAAGTCATGCACACTTCCTCCACCAGCCTGCCTTGCCCCGCACCCCCTCCCGGAAGATGGCCTGATATGATACCTTTGTGACTTCGTTGACAACCCCAGGACGCCATTTCCTGTGACCCAGCTGAGGTTCTTCTGAGACAAGATGGTGACTTGGCTGGCCCCACCCACCCGTCCTAGCACCCTTCCCCTCTCCTTGTACCCACCCTTCAAATACAGCTGTCCTGCATCTCATCCACTCACAATGTATGTGGGGAGTTCCTTATTCTCAGGGGCATGTTTAATATTTGAATCTTGACTCACCCCTGAACTTGCTTTCTAAAGACAGTGAAAAACAGTCCCTAAAGGCAGGCCACCTTGAAGCAGTGTCACCCAGGTGGGACAAGGGAGTGCTTGAGGTTAAGAACCAAAGAAAGAATTAAAAGAGAAACTGCATAGCTAATGCATTTGTATGTCTGGGGGCACCTGACTAGGTAAAAAGATACAGTTTCTCAGGTGCTTAATGACTCTGAGTGACACATATACCTTCATATTGGCTTTTTGTTTGTTTTTTGTTTTGGTCATCTCCCTTCCTCTCCTTGCCATTCCAAAGCCTGTCTCTCTGATTCCCCCTCTACCTGTTTGGTCAGAAACTGGCCAAGATCTGGAGCTTGAGACTCTTGCTAACCAGGACACATCTCAATTTCAGAGGCCAAGAAACAAGACCTTGGGTCACCTCTGCTTCCCGCTCCCTGAAGTATGAGCTGACTTGGAGCAAGACCCCTGAAGCCCGAATGAAGAAATGTCAAGGCATCCCAGGGCCGCTCAAGTCCATGTTGCCAACACTGGCCAAGGTCCAAGCCAAGGGACCTAAAGAAAGAGGCTTTCCATGAAGCGTATCTTCAAGGATTTGCACTCCTGCCCAGTTGACAGAAGCCCCAAAGTGTTGGCCTGGGGAGGGAGTGCCAGCTTTCTGTTTAGTCTGGCACTGATCTAACAGGCCTCAAGGATCAGCAAGCTGCCAGTATGGATTTCAAGGCCCCTGGGTACCCATGTTTATCTTCAGGCTCAGATCCAGGAGCTCAGCAATGTGTCCATTTCAAAATTACCATTACAATAGCCGTCTTCGGTAAGATACAGACATTGGTATCCATGTCAAAGTACAGTAGAACAAAACATCCTAAGAGAAAGCAATTTTGCCTATTGACTCTGATGAATAAAGAATGGAATTTATCAGAAGAATTCCCGGAATCCATGTTGCTTCAAACACCCCAATAAGAAGAGGATGTGAAAACATTGGAATTGGGAGAGACAGAGCAGTGTTTTGCAAAATTGGGTTTTTCATCTTGTTCTGGTATTTGGGCAACGGAAGAACCAGCATTTGGATATTCAATTACCTCCTGCAGCTAAGGACTAGTTGAATATATTTGGTTCCGGAAATGTCCCAATTGAAGCAAGAGAAAAATGGGACAAGAGGCTTTGGCAGAGACCACACCATTCTCACAGCTGCAGAAACGCAAGATGAATCCCAGAGCAGCCCCCACCCACCCCCCACCCCACCCGGACCCCATGTGGTGTCAGGAGACGGCACCCAGCAAGGCTCACCACCAGCCTGGTGGGCAGCATGAGGCATTCACAGGGCCCCCTCCCACCCTATGGCACTCCATTTCTGTCTCCAGGATGAGAAATACTGAAGCAGCCTTCCTCACTTCTGCTGCCTGGACCCAGACACTCACCCATCCATCCACTTCCCTGCCTCCTTATAGAAAAATGCGAACTTCCCAACCACACACTGATATTCCTGGCAGGAAATAAGCATTATTGTTCCACCTGAAGCCACAAGAAACAAAGCCAGTCACAAAATTTGCCTGTTGGGACAGCAGAACTTTGAATGCCATCGGTCATGTGGAAAAGGGTGAGCCAAGCCGGGCAGAGTCCTCTGAGGCTTCATGCAAACAACAAAAGGCTGCGGAGAGCTTTCAAGCCCACATGGGGGATGAGGGTGGGGGTGGGGATGGGGGTGGGGTTGCTAATTGCCAAACCAGGCTACTGGCCTCCTTCAATGGCCCTAGTGAGGACCAGGTGACCATGGATGGATGTGACCCCACCGCATGTGCATTTATCAAATCTGAGATTACTGCAAAGCCTGGAATGAATGAGTCTACAAATAAGAAAATCTACTGGTCCAGGAGCTGGAAAGAATAAGATGTGCAAAGGCTGGGGGTGTCATCAATTACTTGTGGTTCTCAGAGAGCCAAGAATTATGCTTGGAAGTACAACTTCTGAGCATCTGGAGAAGTCTTTGGTCAGCGCCCTGCGTCTTCTGGATAATGTCAAAGTCATTCAGACCATCCCAGCCAGGCCAGATGGAGGCAATACTGTGAAGTGTGCCAACAGGTCTTGGGCTCCCCTCTGCCCTCCTGCTGCTTCTTGCCCATCTTCCGGCTGGTCCCCAGCCCCAGCCCCCACCCCCTAGAACAGCTTCGGCCCTTCCCTTCCTCCCTGCCAAATGAACGATCTGATACAACCATTCTGGCTCTGATCACAGGCCTGGTATCAGTGCATTTGCATTTGAATGGGAGTATATGCTTTTCAAAGGGTTAAAATTCTCACTGTAGAAACTGAGGACTTGGCCCAGAGCAGAAGGAGGCAAGAGTCACAATGACAGATCTAGTAGTGCGTTGGAGGAGGGAAGAAGGGACACTTTTCCAGCTCTGCCTGTCACTGCTTGTGGGGCCTTGGGCATTGGCCTCGTCCCCTCGGTCAGTCTCCTCCTCTGTATAAGAAGGGGCATGCCTTAGGTGACCCTACAGGTCCTTTCATCTTGACCAGCCATGGGCAGCCGGGCAGCGGGAGCTTCTCCTGAGCCCCTGAGAGGCAATCACGATGTTTATGGAGACAGAGAGGCCATCACTAGCCTGCTTCTTCCATCCAAGTGAGGTCTCACCACCTGGGTGGAAGAGCCTGCTACAGCCTCCACCAAGGTCAACCAGGGACAAGGCACAAGCTGTCATCTTCATGGTACCTATGGAGCATTTGGGGGTCAAACCAATGGTTTGATAGCACACATGCGGGCGCTCCTCCCATGTCCCTAGGATCTAGCTCGGATTCACTCCCCTGCAGGGTTACCACTCACACTGCAATTTAGACCAGCAGCTCAGCGCTGCCCGCGTGAACAGGACACCCTGAATTGATGCAAAGCAGTGGCCCTGCCTTCTCCTTTGTTCAAATCCTTCCAGTATTGTATGCCTCCCAGAGTTCCCCCTCCCCAGACAGACCAGTCATTCTTGTCGACAGGACTCCTCTCCCCGTCACAGCAGGAAGCTCATCGCCTCGTCTCCACCCCTCTCTGAGCCTGGCACAGGACTGAACACCCAAAACAGTTCCATAAACTCCACCGAGGCCGGGCCAGAAGTCAGAGCCACAAATGAACATCCCTTGTTATTCGTAAACTTTGTGAATTTATAAATTTATATATGAGGTATTTGGGTGTTTGGGAAGGCGATTATAACATAACTTTTTATAGCTAATGAAGAATTTTTAAAATATCCTTTTAACTAAAAGACCTCTTTGCAGCCCAGTCCACAGAACAGGGACACAATGGACGCCCTGTTTATCTGCTGCAAATTGTTTACTTTGCTACAAATTGAATGCAGAGAGAGGCTTTTGGTGCCAGATGTCAGCCTCGAAAAGAATTCAAGTAACCTCAGCCTGTTCCACACGCCCCACCTCAACTATGTGCTATGGAATGGTGTTGTGTTTGGAGCTCTCGTGGGCCCTGATTTGGCCCTGGGGTGGGGTGGGGGTGGGCCAGTCTCTCATTGTCGCTGTCTTCTAGATCCCAGGGTCAAGAAAATGAACAGAGCCGTGGGGCACCTTTGACCGGAAGGAGACACACCGGCTTTCGTTGGAGGAGGAAATGTGGGTTCCGTAGAAAGGAGGGGGAGAGCTGCTCTCTCTCCTGACAGCTTACTGTGGACGGGCCCTCCCACCCTAGCCCTTGCCCCCCCCAGGGAAAATACACCCTTCCTGCTTCCAAAAGGGGGTCTCACTAGCCTCGGTGACCATGCTAATCCCATTTTCCCACTTGGCTCACCCTACGTGCTATATCTGCTTTTGGCTGGATTGTGCTTCCCACGAATTCATTTGTTGAAGCCCTAACCCTTAGTGCCTCAGAATGGGAGGATGTGGAGACAGGGCTTTTAAAGAAGTAAGTTAAGATGAGGCCTATAGGGTGGGTCCCAATTCTATCTGACTGGTGTTCTTATAAGAGGAGGAAGTGTGGACACACCAGGGATGCCCACGCACAGAGCGAAGCCCACATGAGGGGCACAGTGAGAAGGTGGCCTTCTACAAGACAGAGAGGCCTTGGGAAAAAACCCAAACCTGCTGGCACCTTGATCTTGGACTTCCAGCCTCCAGCACTGTGAGGAAATAAAATGCTCATGATTAAGCCACCCAGTCTGACATGTTGTGTGGAAACCCAGTAATTTAATATACTGTCCAAAGAACAGAGGCCGTGGAGCTCTCTCTGAGCTTCTCGCTGTAAGTTAGAAATATCTGTCTCTGCCTTGCAAGGCTCTTGTAAGGCTCAGGACTGCAGATGCCAGGCACCTGAGTGGGGTCTGACATGGAGTAGGCACTTGCTAAGTACTTGCGAACATTGAATTTGTTGTTATTACTATTAGACCCCAATCAATATTTCTATGTTACTTATGGATCCGTATCCAACGTCATTCCCAAACTCTCCCTTCATCCATTTGATGATTTAATACCAAAGGATTTAGTGTTTTTAGCAACCTTAGAGATTTCACCCTCCCTGACCTACCATGTTGCACAATTCCGGGGGGGGGGGGGGCTTATCCATGGTGTTTGTTGCCCCTAAACCAATTCCCTCTTCACAACTTTACATGCCCCCCACTCCATTTTCCCAGTGAGTTAGTATGTCAAAGTAGCCACTGATAAGACAAAGCTTTGTTGAAAGTCTGTATTAGTTATACCCACAAGGCTATTCACCTTCACGTCAAACTCTAGCACACTGGTCAGGTACAATTCTGCCCTGAAAGGACCTGTTTTCTTTCCCCAAAGAAAGAATTGTTTTCTTCTTTGTTTTGTTTGGTTGTTTTCCGTATTGGTGACTCTCTCTTCTCTCTTACCCATGCCACGTGCCATGTCAGAGAAGTCAGGCGTCCACACTGAGCCTTCTGTTATGTGGCAGGGTTTCCGGGGACACAGTGGCTACATGTAATGACGGGTTCCATCCTTTCCCAACAGTCCCGGCCATTGATCCACATTTAGTTTGCTTGTCCTTGAAAATACTGGATTTTGACCACCTCTGAATTTAAACCCCTGAGTTGATAAATTAGAATCTCCCTCAGAGTTCTCCCAACCAACCTTGGCCTGGCTCGTGGCCACACACTATTTCTCGATTTTAATGTCTCTAAATGAAAGCAACGTCTCAGCCCGCGGTTTCTGATGGCCACAGAGCCTCTGCCTGGGTTTCTCCTCTTGGACAACTCTTTCTGTAAACACTTGGGCCCTGCGAAGCTGGCTCACCACAGCAGCTAAATTTAAGTGAGGTGGGATACAACAGATACTCGGTCAGCTGCAACACTGGGGATAAATGTGTGGTATTCGGTTTAACTGCTGCTTTTTGACTTTTATTCTGTCATTCCTGGATGATAACTTCAGCCCCAGGATGGTCAGAGGCGGTGATCATGAAAAGCGAGTTGTCTAGATTTACACAAACTGCCAATATCCACCTCTGATAACGACTTCCCTCCCCGTCTCACATCCCTGCCCTCCTCCTGCTTCAGGAAAGCGGCGTCCCCCGTTGTCCCCCAGGGCCAGCTGTCTACCTGAGCTCTCATCCATGTCTGACACCCTCGCTTCAAAAGGCCATCTTCTCTCACCTTTCTGGCCTCTCCAACCTCACACACAGGGTCCTTTCTGATGAAACAAAACCATCTCCTCCAAGTCTACTGCCTTTCCCCAGCCAACAATTTCTCATGGCCCGGATTTTTAAAAATTAAATTAAATTAAATTTTTACTGGGCTGTAACTGACGCATTACACTGTGTAAATTGAAGGTGTACAACATGTTAATGTGATACATTTTTATATGCTAATACAATTACCACCATTGTGTTAGTGAACACGTCTATCGCGTCACATAATTATCATTTCTTCTTTGGCTGAGAGCCATTAAAATGTACTCTCTTGGCAACTTTGAACCTGATAATACAATACTGTTGTCTATAATCTCTCTACTATGCTTTAGAGCTCTAGGATGTTTTAGCTACTGGCTATATGTGTGTCCCCTTAAATAATGTCTCCCCAATTCCCCACCCCTAGCCCTTGGTCACCATCATTCTCCTCTGTTTTTATGAGTTTGGCTTTTTTAGATTCCACATATGAGTGAGTTCAGTGGTATTTGTCTTTCTCTGTCTGACTTATTTCACTCAGCATAAGACCCTCCAGGGCCATCCGTGTTGTCACGAATGGCAGATGACCTTCTTTCCCATGGCTGAATAATAGTTCATGGTGTGTATATGTAAACCACCTCTTCACACATAGTCTTGACCACGAGGTTTCCCCACACCACCACGTCTCATAGTCCCTGTTTGCTCCTGAAAGTCGGACGTCTGGTTGCCATCCCACCACTGACCCAATGAAACTCAGTTCCAAGGCCAAGGACTGAGCCTTTGAGCTACTTCCCACTCAGGGAGGGACACAGATGCCGCCCAAGGCCACAGAGGGACAATGAGTGGCCTGGTCTGACTGAGATGCTCTTTCTCGTGGGAAAATGACAGAATCGCACACAGAGCATCCAGGCTGTTCAGATGGCACCTGGAGGTCAACTGCCTGCTTGCTGAAGGTGTCACGTCCTTTCTCTCTCTGTGGCCCAGGGCTTCTGCCATCCCGAATGTGCCAGCTCCCTCATCTCTCATCTCTCGGGACAAGTCTTCTCCCCCTCCCCTGAGTCTAAGCAAGCCCCGCCCCCAGCACCTGTGCACACCCACCAGAGACCCCATAGCCTGCTCTGCTCTGCCCCGTCCCGTGGGACACTGATGAGCAGCCACTGAATACGTCACACGGGCCATGCGGTCCCGTGTCATCCTGTCCTCACAACAGCCCTGCGCGTTACACTCTGTTCCCGTCCTCATTCCCCCTTCACAGGTGAGGAAACTGAGTCCCAGAGAGGATATGCTGCACTTGCCTAGGGTCTTTCTGAGCATCTGGAGAAGACCTGGACATTCCCAGCTGAGGCTCCTGTCTCGTACTTTCCCACCTGGATTTGCTTCATCTGTATTCCCTCCCCTATCCCCAGCCAGCTCCACTAGACTCACTTCTACTGAGGTGTTGCCATTGGAGAAGGGCCTGACTTTGTTCCCAAGAAGCAGAAGAGGGAAGCACTTATACCATAGATGTCAACTGGACTGCCCACGTTTAACCCTGCACTTATTCGCTGTGTGGTTTGGGGCAAATTACGGAACCTCTCTGTGCCTTGGACTTCATATGTGTAAAATAGGGGTGATGGCAGTATCTCCTTCTCGCGCAGGTGTGAGGATGAAGTGGCCCAGCCCAGCACGGAATAAACACTTCCCTCAGTATTTGTACTCATGTGGCCCTAACGAGATATCCTTTCCCTTAGAGGTAATATTTCAGTAAGAGACTCTTAGAGGTGGAAAACACTGAGCTAACAAAATCAATCTCCAACAGTAGAATTCCAGGCACCCTGAAAGGCTAAGGGTCTTCCCTTGCACCCTACAAATTATACCCCCAATGCAGCTGTCCATGTGTCCTGACCATGCTCATGGCCCAAGGAACAGCCATCAAGCCAGTTCGCACAAAGTGGCTGAGCGCCTCGCGCCACCACTGACTAAAGTTCTTCATTAGTAAGATGTGTGCGGGGGATGGTCCTGCGCTGCATAAATGACCTCAGTGCAAGAGTTACCTCTGCGGTGTTGACCACCACCCGTGAAAAGCAGTGAGGGAGGGGCTGGCTGGCTAGGCCTTGCGTGAACTCCGGCCATGGGGGGGAGGGGAAGACGTGGGGAGGAACAGCGAGCAGCTCTGGATGCCACTCTTTTGATTGTGGAGGGCTGTGCACAGTTGGAGCTGTAACCCACCCCAACCGTGACATCTTGTTTGTTGGTTCCACAGGCATCAGGACCAGAGCTGGTAGATATCACTTTTGCACGGGGGCTAAAGTCACACGGCCAAAAGAGTGAGGCGACGGTCCAAAAAACGAAACTGTCTCTGTCAGGATGTGCCCTGGAGCTGTGCAGGTGACAGTCAAGCTAACGCGCAGCCCGGCCCTTGCTTCAGTGATCTGCACAGCTGCCTCCGGTCCCCAGCTGGTCAGTGCAGAGGCAATCTCGCCGACCACCAGCTCCCCGAAGCGAGCACATTCAGAGTCAGGCCCAGAGAGTAACAAAGCCAGTTCACTAAAGAACGAGGCCTGGCTGCAGCCACGGCCTGGCGGTGAAGGACTTGTGTATGAAGGACTTCCTTCATCAGTGGGTTTGATGAACTTTTTCGCTGCTAGTTGTCCACAATCATCCTGGATGGTGTAATTCCCACCTTGAGGATCATGTTGGTCCTCGAACCAAGCGTGTCCTCTTGGAGGTCTTTCCCCTGGCCGGGCAATCCCTGGCCCCTCACAGCTGCGGTGTGCACACAAGCTGGTGTCTGAGGACAACCATCTGGGCTGCAGTGACCAACGGGACCTGACTTGCAGAGCCAATACACTTCCCCTGAGACCCTGCCTGTCCCTGCTTTGGGCTATCCATGCAGAGCTAAGCCCCTTGGGCATCCCGAGCACATGCCCCTCTCTATGAAAGCGACAGCCAGGACCCCCGTGGGAAATGGGACCATTCAAGCAGAGGATAAATTACAAAGTGGGGCAGCTGTGGCACAGGAAGCCAGGGCACAGCCCCTCCGTCCCCCTGACTGGGTGAGGGAAGGAAATGGCCCCAGAGTGTGGAATGTGAGGGTCACACAGAGCAGGCTGTGGTGAGAGGGGCTGCAGGGCACCCCACCCGCTGAGACCACGTTGCAGGGTTGGTCCTGGGGAGTCAGATCATGGTGCCACCCCACTGATCTCAGGTTGGACACCCCACTACTGAACCCAGCCAGAAGGCAGAGTCCCCGGGACCCCACCCATGAGCCTATAGGAGTCAGTCCCCCAAGGCAGAGAGGAGGGCGGAGCAAGGTGAAGAGTGGACATTATAAAAAGGAACCCAGCTTGGAAGTTCAGAACTGAATTTCCTCGAGTGTGGTGGCCGTACTCTATGTCCCAACAATAGTCAGTTGGTAGAGGACCTGGAATGTGCATCCTTGACTAGGCTGAAGGCATGCTTTAACTTTGGGTCTAACAAATTATCATAACCCTATAAAGGTATAGAAATTACTCTCTTGTAGGGATGCCAGGATAGCTCAGCAGGTTGGGCACTTGCCTGGCAACCGTGAGGTCCAGGAATTGAAGCCCGGCCCCGGACTGTGCAAACCCATATGCTGAACTGTGGTGTGGCTGACAGTCCCCAGGATGGTGGAGAAAAACTCTTGCCTCCCACATGGGAGGCCCCTGGTTCCGTCCCCACCCCACACAGCCTCACGTCCACCTGTGTGGAATGAAACCATGTCACACCTGGGGATGAGCAACAGTAAAGACTGCTCTGGGCCCTTCCCCTTCTCTCTCTCTCTCTCTCTCTCTCTCTCTCTCTCTCTCTCTCTCTCTCCCCCCCTTCTCTCAAACAATAAAATCAATCTTTAAAAGAATTACTATCCTGTATAGTCACTGTAATGTCAGGAATAGATAAAAGTAAAAATAAGTAGAAAGACAAAGGAAAAAATGAGGTCCCTGATACTAGCACTTTTATCACTGTTTTAAGGGTAATTGTAACAAAGTTTTATTATCATTGTGCTAAGATTTAAATTTCTGAAGCACTTAAAAGAATCCAAAATAGACTTGTGATTTTAATTGAATACAAAGATTTAATGAAAGAAGTTTGTAATTAATGTTTAAATATCAGGGAATTTTTAAATTTGTAACTTCTGAAGTTTTGTGTTCTTGGTTAGTAAGTGGTATTTGAAGTGAACATATGTAAAAGGCTTATGAGATTAGTAAATTGTGTACTAGATGCAGCAGACATCGTATTGTGTTGCTGCTGATGCTCACGCCCTTGGATGCTCACAAGGGTTTTCTCATGTTACTGTGGGCCTCGTAACATAAGCTCATCGTGTCTGTGAAGCTTTCTTTGACCCCTCTGGGGTTTCTCATCTCCTGATTGTTTAGCTGCTAGGCACTCTTTTGGGGTCTCTGTTGCATAACAGAGTTCTTATCCTCTTGTTTTGCGGGGCATGTATGCCTTGACTCCCCAACTAGACCGTAAACTCTTTGATCAACAAGCACTTCACCTGCAACAATCTTCAATTCTTTCCATTCCCCATCTCTCCAAGGCTAACACTAAACACAAATTGGGTGCTCGTTATTTGGTTGGTTGGTTTTCAACATGTGTAGAATGATTCTATGACACTGTAGATATCCCAATAAAGGCAAAGACTTTTGGCAAGAAAGGAGTTAATACAGAGGACCTAAATCTGGCCTGCTTGAGTATTTAGTAATGGGAGTATTTTATTAGTACTTTCATAACTTAAAAATATTTTCTTAATTCTAGGATGGCCGCAGTACCCTTGCCCCATTTTTCATCACTGTCGTGCATAGGTACCCATTCAGATTCATGAACTTTTCAGGCTCTGGGGATCTCTACAAGTGTAAGGCCCGACTTCATCTTCTGAGGAGTCTCAAACCTTGTTAACAGAATTCATCTATGAAGAAAATATCTGATGGGCACCTAGTGTATTCCTAGCATGGAGCTACATCCTGGGGATACAGCAGTGAGAGACAGGGTCTCTGCTCCTTAGAAGGTCATGATCTCAAGTCAATATCTTGCAAAACAATAATACCAAGCAATTAGTGCTCAGTGAGAGGTGTGTATGAGTGACAGTAAGTGCTTAAGGTTTGAAAAGGAAGCCATTACAGAGTGACAAAGAATCAGAGAAGGTTCCATGAAAGAAGGGACAGGGTGGCAGGGTAAACCTCAGGGAGTCAAGGGAGATGAAAGTGGAAATGTATTCTCATTCTTTCAGGGTAAACATAATAAGAGAGGTAGAAATTGATTTCTTTGGCTATGTTGTATGAGGCCTCATGCCCTCAGGGGTCTGCAGAGGGGATGTGAGTAGACTTGAGCTGAAAGAGGAAAATCTCAGAAAGAATTTTAGGGGAAGCCAGGATAGCTCAGCATGTTGAGCATTTGCTTTGTAGCCC
The DNA here is from genome assembly GCA_004027555.1 of Craseonycteris thonglongyai. Classification (NCBI taxonomy): domain Eukaryota; kingdom Metazoa; phylum Chordata; class Mammalia; order Chiroptera; family Craseonycteridae; genus Craseonycteris; species Craseonycteris thonglongyai. The sequence goes on along the minus strand of PVKE010000550.1, from coordinate 52,248 downwards.
TGGGATCTGAGGATCGAATCCCAGCCCCGACCTGTGCAGACCCATATGCTGAACTGGGGTGTGCCCTCAGTTCAGTTCTTGCCAGGGTGAGCTTCTCATGTGGGAGGGCCCTCAGTTCAACTCTCAGCTTGTGGGGGTGCGCCTCTCATGCAGGAGGCCCCTGGCCTGGTTTGTGCCCTGAGCAGCCCCTGCCCACCTGTGTGAAACGAAACCATGTGGCAAAACTGATGATGTACAACTATAGAGACGGCTCTGGGCCCTCCCTCTTCTCTCTGTCTCTCTCTGTCAAAACAATAAAATAAATCTTTAAAACAAAAAGAATTTGAGTGTCAGGGGTTGAATCCACAGGCAGCTCAGTCATAGTGTGATGTGTTAAAAGTAGTGTTTCTAGTGCCAGACATACTTTTTCTGTTCACCAGCTTCTTCTCGTATTCTATACATTGGGGCATTCCAAAGTTAGGATTATTGTTAGCTGATCTGGGGGTGGTGGAGATATGTGATGGGGGTGAGGGGTGGAGGGGGAACAGGAAGGTCCAAGAGGCACGGGGAATCTGCGAGCAAGGCACAGCTCCTCTTCAGGAAGAGTGACGTCTCATGAGGATTCCTGAAAGGGGGTGTCTCCATGCCAAGCATGAGGATTGAAGATGCAAAAGCTGGGTGATGTGTCATCAGGCAGAGGGTCCAATAATATGTCCCAATTTTCTGGCGTGCACATTAGTTCTGAGAGTAGCTAGATGTTTCCTAGGTGCCCCAGAGGAGCTCAGACAGAATAGAGAGCTGCTCTGACAAGGGATCAGGGGAACCCAGCAGGACACTGCGGTGACATACACTGCTGGGGATAATGGCTGGACAGGAGTGACAGAGCCCCTGGGTGCACCAGTGTGCATGGGAAATGGTGAGTGCTGACCAATGCCAGCCCCATCCCTCCCAGAAGGAGCAAGGACCCCCGGGGAAGGGGAGAGCAAGGCTGGGCCGAAGGATTTGAGAGGACCCGGAATTCACTGACATTTCAGTTCCCACCATCCGGCAAAGAGCTTGAAACAGAATGTCAAATCAGTTATTTTCTAAATTAAAGTAACAACCATTTCTGAGTCTGTGATCTGAAATATATTCCACGTAGTTAAGACTTGAAAAACAAAACAAACGAACACACAGTAGAGACACTGAAGTAGACACAAGAAGGTAGGACAAAACCAAGAGCAAGAACTATGGGAACCACAGGAGTCAGGGCGTAAAAGAGACCCTCAAAGTGTGGGTGGTGGCATGAGGCACCCATGCTCAGAGCCAGGGCTGAGCCGTGAAGCCCACAGGTGCGTGTGAGAAGGGAGACAGCGGGCTCTCAAGGGGCAGTGGCCATACAGAGTGCTTCTCAGGCCTTTACCAGCTGCCTCTGTCTGCAGCACGTCATGCAGCCTGAACTTGAGTAGACAGTGTGGTGAGCACTCTCCTTCTGGGAGGCCACTGCTCTCTCTTACGAAGACTGTGGCTCTATTCAGGGACCATTTAGCCCTTCTTTGAGCCCGAAACAAAGCTCCTTGTCTGGAAGTTTGACCAGACTCAGAGTAAACATGGAAAAGCATGCATGAACTGGATTTGGTCCATGTTTCGGGTCCTAGAGAACTTCCAGTTATCATGATCCAACAAGAACAGTGTGGGCATCGGCCTACACACAATACTTTAAAGTGGAAGGTGCAAGGGGAGGCCGGGTAAGCTCAGGATAATCATTAACCCCTGATCCAACACTGCAACCAGTATTGGTCATTGTGTTGCCGACCAGTGACTACACTCAAGTCCAGTGTCAATGACACACTTACTGATTATCTGCATAACTTTGGGCAAATCACTTTCTTCCCTGGTCTCCTTTTATTCCTCTACAAAGGAGCCATTCTGCATTCTCAGACATTTCTTCTCTCCTGACCATGTTTGGTGCTGCATAGTTGTGTATTGGCGTATGACTGTTGAACCTAAAGAATCAAAGTTCTTGATTGATCAATTCATAAGGAAATGTTTTCCAGTTGGTGTGGGTTGCTGAATGAGTGATCTTATTGGTGAGAAATTGATTTTAGAGGACAATTTGATAACAAGTATCAAAAGACTTCACAACACTGTACCTTGAACTCAGTAATCTCATTTCTAAACATTTACCCAAGAAATAATCATGGACCAGGGAAAAAATATGTAGACAAGGGTGGATAGTCATTGCTGTTAATAGATAACAGGAGAAAACTGGAAGCAATCTAAATACTAAACAACAGGAGGTGATCTCATAAATTATAATACATCCTTACAACAGAATATTATGTATAAAACTAAACTGTAGGTAACTGGTTAGTAACGTGGAAGAAAGTATGTAAGATACTATGAGGCTTGGAACTGGGACATGGGAACACTTAAGGTGGTGCTGGGGTGAAGATGAGGGCAGAGGATGAAGAATGAGTGGCCTTTAAGTGATCCGGCTCCAGGAGGGAGCTCAGGGTGGGGACAGATGCTCAGGGGGCCTGGGGACCAGCCATGACTGAGTTCCTCCCTCACAGCCTCGCCCGTCTGTCAGCGCTGCCACAGCCCCGCATTGCGCCTGCGTCCTGGCTGACCGAGTGACCTGTCACCTAGTCCTGAGAAAAATGTTAGCTCCAAAAGTATCAAATCACACTTTAAATGGTACAGAATTGATAATGCCCACCCACCCTTCATTTAAAAGGAGAAATAAAGCATTCATGGGACTTTCATATTTATTCCAATTATTAAGGACCTGAAGGAAAATTAACAATGACAACTTAACTGAGCAGCATGGCTGCTTTAGTATTCTGTAGCTGCATAACAGTAAGAGCTTTATTGAAACGCCTGTGTTTTTGTTTGTTTGTTTGTTTTTAAGAGATAAGCAATTAGAACCAGGATGTAGCAGAACATGCAAAGATTCACAGAGAAAAATATTAGAATGCATCCCCCAGTGAATAACAAGTGCTGAGCATATACTAAAAGCAAACTAAGAGAACAATTTTTCTGAGCTACAGACACTAGATAATTAAATCGGCACTCTTGGATGCCTTATGTAAGAGTATTCAAAAGTTGCTTGGTTTCTGTGAAATGAGGCATACCTTCCCAAGTTTCATTTCCAAACTTAAATTTGAACCTGGAATACAATTTAATTCCTCACTCACCATGCTATGCATCTGTTGGGAGAAAATTGGAAACCAATTTTCTATTATGCAGCAAAATCAATGCCAATTCACCCCGATGTTTCTCATCAACGTGTCTTATTTTCTTCTCTGTTCCCATAACTTTTAATTATTTGTGGTCCTTTCCCAACAAACCCTTCTGTTCTTCTCCTTAGTGTCTCCTTCTGGCTTGCAATTTATAGATGTGGAAGTTATTTGAGGTTGGAGATCACTGATCTATTACTAAGCAATTCTTTGGGTCTTCAAGGCCCTGCCATTAAAAATACAGAGCCTCGTCTCCTGGGATCTCATACGTCAAGTAGACTATTTTAAAGAAAAGGTTAAATTCTTCATTAGCAGGTAAACATGGATGAGCCACACAATTTCTTAATTTGCACTTTGAGGAAACAAATCACTGTCTTAGTGCCACTGCTCTCTGCTAAAATCATCTCCACAAATGTTAGAGGACAGAAATATTTGATGCTTGCTCAGAAATCCCATCCAATAATCTGACATTGGCTTGCTCCCACCCGGGCCTTCCGCACCAGGCTGCCTCTTCCCCACTCTCCATCCCTTTGGGGTTGTTTAAAACAAACAGGCATGTTTTCAGCTCAAAAATATTGAAAACATTTCCAATACGTTTTTGTAATTATTGAGGTTTGCATCTTGGAGAGCAAGTTTCTCAAGTGGGCCTCAGACCACGGAACTTCTGGAGAAACCAGCCAGTCCTCGGGCACCTGAAATGCTGAGGGCAGAGCGGGGGTGACACCAGGTTAAAGCAATAGCAGTTCCCATTCCAGAGCCTTCCTGCTTGCCTTCATCTCTCCTTTGATGGAAATACGTAAGTTCAGGGGGTAGCAGCCCCAGAACTGAGGAGGAGCCAGGCAATCCCCAACTGCTTCAGGTAGGCAATTTGGTGGTTGAATCAAAAGGCAGCAGCACAAAGACCCAGAGGAACACTGCATCGATCCACTGCATCGTAGGGACCGGGTTGGGGTCTCTTCTCTGTCTCTGGGGGCCCCAGGTGACAGTCATCGGTAGTACATGTTCCCGTTACAGTGTCCCCCAGTGCTGATTGGAGAAGTGCAATTGCGGTCTCTCAACACCACGGCTTCTTGGCAAACAGGAAACTGCTGCCTTGCAGCGCTCCCGTCTCCATCCCACTGGACTGAGTTTGCACAACTAAGAGGAAAGGCCCCACGAACTGGGGAGATGCTGCAAGCCCTCAGGCTTTCACCCGGCCTTCCGGCTCTCTCTCGTCTCCCCAAATGTCAAGCGTGTTGTGAAATGCCCTAAACAAAATGGATTTTAATTCACTCTCCTCAAAAACAAACATACAGCAATGGGGGCAGCGGGGGTGTGGAGAGGCAAAGGTTGTGAAATAACTGTTTTCCATCATCCGTGGTCAACACCCCCAAATTTGAGGACGTTCTCTGGGCACAACCATGTGAAGAGTGATGTACCCACTTGGGAGATGTCAGGATTGGAAAAGGGACTCACAATGGGAATGAGGGGCTGGTGGGATCTGGGAAGGAGAAAAGGAAAGCCGTGAGCTGGAAGCCATAGAAGACAGGCCATTGGGTACGATGGCAACAGGTGGAGATGGGAAGTGGGTTTTAAGAATAGAACATTCTCCAAAGGTGAAATGATGGGTGTGATACGAGGAGGAAGTTAAAGGACGCATCCACCCCCTCCCGTACCTCTGGACACCCAAAGGCCTAAGGAGCGAGCTCTGTGAGTCACTGCTCTGTTCCTTGGAGCCTGGTTGGTTAGAGCTACGGGCAGGGCAGATGGCTGCAGGATAAGCTCACAGAGTACAGCAACCGTAGAGCATTTTGATTGGTTGATAGCAAGTGTTAAATATTTTTAGTATTGTTTTGGGGTGCTTTCACAGTCTCTCTGAGAGTGGTGAGGTTTGAAACAAAACAAAACAAAATGAAGAACATCTGAATTCCAGAAAGCTGAGTTTGAACCCCTGTTCCAGTCCTAACAATGGGAACTTGAGCTTCAGTTTGCTCCCTTCCCCTTTCTTCTTACCCACAAGGATACATAACATCTCAGGTGACCTGCACTACATCCACCCTCTCCAAGGGAGTGACAACAGCCTTTCATGTCCATTGGTCACTTTTCAAGCCGGTGAGAAAGAAATCAACCAATACACATCAATGTAATGGGGAAGACGGGTCTCCAGAGGTCTTTACCTTTAAGATAAACTTACCTATAACAACTCACATTGTCATTGAAATTGGCAAGGCATGGCTACTCTCTTATAAAATATACAGGGTCATTAATAAGGAGATAATGTAGCTTCCTCTTATGTCTGTTGAGGTATCAGTTCTTAACCAGGCATCCGGTTCCCCTTTGTGTCTTTGCTCTTTCAAGTCTGATAAGGACTGTTCATCAATTATGTACTTCTCCCTCCCAGTGAGGACTCCTTTGCCTCCAGGCCAGAGAAAAATTCACTACAGGAGAGGGGCCAGGCTCTCTGGGGTTAGTTTCCTCTGTATTATCAAAGAGAATTTTAAAAGTAACCTCACATCCCTTTCGGTATGTTATGGTGGTACTCCTATGTGATGCTCACATGTTTGCATTTGCATAAAAAGTCCTCTAGATTTTTAGATATAAAACTTGCAAGTGCAGGATAGCAGTCTTCACATTTTGAGGATTGTTCCTATTAAAGGGGCACTAGATTTAATCTTTATTGCTCCAGAAAGAAGGGATGGAACCAAGAGGTGGAGTCTACAGGAATATATTCTCAAAAATAAGAAAGAATTTTCCTTAATAGTTTGAGCTGCTAAAACATGAAAGTACTTGCTTCAGGACAATGAGCCCACTTACTGGCACTGGGAAGACACCATGTAACACAGTATTTCATTGAGGAAATAAAAAGGTTTGGGGGGAGGGGAGCTGGAATGACTCAGCTGGTTGAGTGCCCTCGTTGTAGCCCTGGGGGTCCAAGAATCAAGTCCCGGCCCCAGCCTGTAAGAACTCATAAGCTTAACTGAGGTAAGCCCCTAGTTTGGTTCTCACTGGGGAAAGCCTCCTATTGGGACCCCCCCAGTTTGCCCTTGGGTTGCGTGGACGTGCCTTCCATGTGGGAGGCCCCTGGTCCGGTTTCTGTCCTGTGTAGCCCCGTGCCCACCTGTGGAATGAAACTATGTGGAAAACTAATGCTGTCAACTATGGAGACTGCTCTGGGCCCTCCCCCTTCTCTGTCTCTGTCTGTCTGTCTGTCTGTCTGTCTGTCAAAAACAATAAAAAGGGGGGAGGGGAGTTCAATTCTAAATGAGTACTATGGTTCCTTCCAACTCAAAAGCCAGTGGGAGCTCCCAACTTTGAGGCATCAGTTCCTCAGGAAGTTGGTCCACTCTAGAACACAGAGTAGTCAAAATTATACTTTCCTTCATTTGTTTAAGTCTTCCTTTACTTCCCTTAATAGAGTTTTATAATTTATGATGGTATTTGTATAAATACTAGGTTTTTGTTTGGTTTGGTTTCTGCTTTCTGAGATTGAAAAGTTGTAGTAAAATAAAGTAATAACTTAATTTCTATATTCCCACAATTTAGAACTAATAATACTAACTTTTATTGTCATATCTGCTTCTTCTCAAATTTTAGGAAGAAAATGAAGGAATAGGGAAGGGAGGAAGAAAACAGGGAAGGAAGGAAGGAAGGAAGGAAGGAAAGAGGAGGAGTGAGTCAAGAAATGATATTAACTAATGTCCCTTAAACCACTAACTCCCCCACCCATTCCTCTCCACATCTCCCTAGAGACGAAAATGATCATGCAGCATTTCATATTTTAAATTTTTTTCTAAATACATACACACCCATTAAAACACACACACATACACACACAATATGATTTGTTTTAAAATATACAAGTAAATTATCTGTATATATCTCATCAGTCTGCATCGTGCTTTTTACATTCTACATGCCTTATATTTTTTAAGATTTTAAAAATTAATTGTTAAATTTATTGGGGTGACTTGGCTGGTAAAAATTATATAGGTTCCAGGTATACAAGTCTACATTACATCGACTATCAGTTTTCTTTCTATCGCCATATATTTGATGCCCCTCCCTCCTCCACCACCCCCTCCCCTGTTACCCTCACAAAACTATTGACTGTGCACAAGTTTTTGTTTCTTTGTTGCTTTCACTTTTATATTCCACCTATGAGTGAGGTCATATGATTCTTGATTTTTTCAGTCTGACTTATTTTGCTTAAAATGATGATCTCAAGGTCCATCCAATGTTGTTGCAAATGGCAGGATTTCATCTTTTCTTATTGCTGAGTAATATTCCATTGTATATATGTATCACAACTTCTTTGTCCAGTCATCTATCAAAGGACACTTTGGTTGTTTCTATAACTTGGTCACCATGAATAGTGCTGCGATGAACATTGGGGTACCTATATCTTTGCAAATTTATTTTTAAGATCTTCATTGCTGATATATATCAATTTTATTTATACTTTTTAATTGTTTGATCCTATTTCATTATAGGAGAATACTACATCTCATTTATTTCTAGATTGAAGGATGTTTTAGTCATTTCCTTTTCTTCTGCTATTACAAACAATACTGTAACAGACACTTGTGTGTAGGATCCTCATCAAACTACACAGAGGATTGTTTAGTGTGTATCTTAAAGATTAACTTCTAGGACTCAAGATAGGTACATCTGCCATTTCATAAATGCCACCAAACTTCTCTCCAAGATGGCTTTATCACATTTTCAGCAACTTGATGTGTATCATTTTTCCTATAACCTTGCCAACAGTTCAGATAACCTGACTACTTAATTTGATGAATACATGGATGAGAAGTTGTCCATCTTTCTTTTTATCTGCCTTCTCTGAGCTTAAGTTTCTTTCTATTTGTTTGTTTGTTTGCGTGTTTGTTTGTTTGCGTGTTTGTTTGTTTGCTTGTATGTTGGCCATTTACACTTTCTCTTGGGGCAATTAATTCTTTCCTACTTTTATTTTTCTTATTATGTGTTTTGTATACTGATTCCTGGTCTATTATATGTGTTTCCTAGTGTTCTTCAATTTTTTGCCAACAGAAGATTTTACTGTATAAAAGTAAAAGAAGTTGTTCTGTTCTATTTTAAAATTTGAGGTAGCTTAACATATATGTATATATATTTTTCTTTATTGTTTGGGCTTTTTTGCTTTTTTTTAGATTTTCTTTATTCCTTCATTTTTAAAATAGTTTTTGAAGTACATTTCCACATTTAGATCTACAATCCATTTAGTGTATGTATAAAGTATATGGTGTGAGGTAGGGATCTAATCATATTTCTACTGCTCTTTGCCCTTTGCACTCCATCCTTGACCCCATAAGATTTTCCTGGGATGGTTTCTGACAATCCAGAGGTGGCCTATTCTCATTTTTGTTTAATGATCTCTGGAACACAGCTCCTTGCGGGTCAGAAAGTGACAGAGTGCCATTGTACACTTGAGTGCAAACGTGGAATTACAGAGACTAGTCCTTACATGTCACGTAAGTAGTAGACACAGTTCTGTCTGCTTGGCTGGCACAGACCTTCTCCCATGTGTACTTAGTGTAGATGTCATGAGCTGAAATATGTTCCCCCGAAATTCATATGTTGAAATCCTAACCCCTAGTACCTTAGAATATAACCAGAGATGTAGCCTTTAAGAAGGTGATTAAGTTAAAATGATCTTTTTGGTAATTCTAGAGTGGGCCTTAATTGAATCTGGCTGGTGTTTTTATATAAAGAGGAAATTTGGACACAAAGTAACACCAAGGGTGTGCATGCAGAGAAAGATCATGTGCTAACACAGCAAGAAAGTGGCCATGTACAAGCCAGGGAGAGGCCCCGGGAGAAGAAAACCCAGTTGGCACCTTGCTCTTGGACTTCCAGCCTCCAGAACTATGAGAATATTGATTTCTGTTGTTTGAGCTTCCCTGCTTGTGACACTTTGTTTCAGCCATCTTAGAAAACTAATATAGCAGATAAGCCTCAAAATAAAAGGATGAAGATGCTTGCAATTAGATACAGTTAGATGTCAACCTTTCAACATGGATTTTTCACTTAATGAAAAATATGTGAACAATTCATGCTACAAGCCCACCCTAACAGAGAAAGGCAGCCAAGAAAGCTGTATGGAAGTCCATACGGAGTGGTTCATTTATTTGTCAATAAGTCAGTCTTTTATCAAGCTAGCAGGCACAATATGATCAGTCACAAGGGGTGGTTTAAGTTCCTTATGGTTGCTGAAACAAATTAACACAAACTTAGTGGCTTAAAACAAATTTATTATCTGATAGCTCTGAGGGCCAGAAATTCCAAAATCAAGGTGTCGGCAAGGTTGCATTTCTTCCTGGGGCTACAGAAGAGACGTCCTTCCCTTTTCCTTTTCCAGCTTCTAGAAGCCACCTTAGTTTGCAACCTGTCCCGGCATCTTTACTGTATAGCCCTCAAATCTTTGTTTCTGTGCTCATGTCTTTTTTTCAGACTCTGACCCTCTTGCCTCCTTCTTATTGGGACCTTTGTAATTACATTGGGTCACCTGGATCACCCAGGACAATGTCCCTATCTCAAAATCCTTACCTTAATCACATCTGTATACTCCTTTTTGCCAAGTAAGAAAACGTCCCAGGTCCCAGGGACTGGATTTGAACATCTTTGGGTGGCCATTCTTCTGTCTACCACAGTTGCAAAATAATTCAGTAAAACAATTTAAAAGGAAAACAGTTCTATTATGTTCAAAAGTAGAGAGTTTTAAAGGAACGGAAGTACTAGAAAAGCCTCCCCTCTTCTTAACTCAACAGAAGAGGGTTTAAATTATTTTTTAAAAGCTGTCTATCAGCACCAGACGGTTTTCAAAATAGTTTTTAAGTTCCTTTTAAAATTAAAAGGCGCTGTTTTGGGTAACTTTATGGTTGGTTTGAGCTCTCTGTTGACAATTTTTCCACATGCAGTCGGATTCCATCTGCTCATGCGCAAATAGGCCTGTTTCTACTTAGCAGATCCTCTCCCGTGAGTAGCCTGGGGGCAGAAGTGTCCCAAACTACTGGAAAGGTCGACCGGCTGCTGATTTCTCGGCCGCTTATGCAACACTGAGAGTCGGGCTCCACGTCAGAAGGGCAAAGCTGTTGGGGCCAGAGAGAAACAAAGGCTCACTCTGGCCCAGCATGACCCAGTTTCTTCACGGCTCCTGTCACTGACCCTCTGAGGCAGCCGCAGGAAGCGCTTTCTTGCCCCCAAGACCTCCAGTGTCATTTGGGGGAACTCAGTGTCATCAACTGAGTTACACCAGCTAAATTACAACCTGCCTTGGGCATTGCAGAGGGGTGGGCGGGAAAACCTCCTGCAGGCAAACTGAGATGAACACACGTGTGCATTTGCCAGAAACCATACTGGGAGTTTCAGATACAGACAAGAGCTCCACCACACACAGCTGAGTGATGGAGCAGGGAGCACAGATCATTTGGGAGGGCTGCTGCCTTCCCAGGGGACACGAGTTAGAACAGTTAACTCCTCAGGCTACGGAGAGAGTGTGTTTATCAGTAGCTACTGCTTGGATTCCAGAACAGCAAGCTGTCTTGATCATCTCTCTGTGTGTATCTGTGACAGATATGAACTCTGAATGTGCACACATGTAATTGCCATGTGTCGGCTGGGCACACGTGCATCCATGTATGTCTGCATCTGGGCATTTGGTCTTGTATATGCTTGGATGGGTCGATGTGGAGCTCCTGCTTTTTACTAAGAATCAAGACTAGGCCAGAGGTGGGATCTTCCAAACGCCCTTCAGCCTCACCCAGCTCACTTGACACTCCCAGAGGTGCAGGTTTCTGACAAACGCATCAGCCTTCCCAGGAAGCCACGGGCAGGCAGGAAATGCCAGATGGCTCCCTTCTCACCTCTCTGCAGAGGGGATGTCCCAGGCTCATAGGAGAAGGTCCTCAATTTGTTCTGTACTCCTCCAGCCTCAAGATACCAAGGCCTCCCTCCCAGGGCGCCTGGTCACATCCCCAGCCCGGCAGCAACACTCAGGAGCTGGAGCGTTGGCCTCGGTCCTGTAAGCTCCTTCAGGTGCATTGCTTTTCTCATGGGGTCACATCTACTCCAAAGAAGCAGCCGAGGGGCAAACTCATGACATTCTGCAGGTTCTAATTTTTATTCTTTTGAAAGAAAAACCTGTTTTTAGAGCAATTTTAGGTTCACATTAAAACTGCGCAGAAAGTTCAGAGATTTTCCATACATCCCCTGCCCCCTAATAGACACAGCCGCCCCCATTATCAGTATCCCCATCAGAGTGGTGCACTGGTGATTATACAACGGATGAACCCACATTGACGCGTCGTCAGCACTCAGAGTCCATAGTTAACACTAGGGTTCGTGCTTGGTGTTGCACATTGTAGGGGTTTTGCACAAATGTATCATGGCGTATTATGCGTGCATCCACCACTCTAGTATCACACAAAATGGCTCCACTGCCCTACACATCCTCAGTGCTCACCTCCCCACCCACCTCTGGCTTCCCCTAATCTTTTTCTTGTCTCATAGTTTTTCCTGTTCCAGAATATTGACATAGAGTTGGAATCATACAGTATTAGCCTTTTCATATTAATGCCTTGCTCTTAATATGCAGTTAAGGCTCCTCCATGTCTTTTCATGGCCTGATAGCTCATTTCTTTTTATCAGTGAATAGTATTTCATTGTCTGGATGAACCACAGTCTACCCATTCACCTACTAAAGGACATCTTGGTTGCTTCTGAGTTTTGGCAATTATGAATAAAGCTGCTATAAACGTTCATGTGCAGGCTTTTGTGTGGACATGTTTTCAACTCCTGTGAGTAAATACCAAGGTGCTTGACTACTGGACCATAAGGCAAGAGTATGTAGTGTTGTAAGAAACTGTCAAAGAGTGAAGACTCTTTTTAAATCGAACATGTCTGCCTAACTCTATTTTTCACAAAGCTATTTAATAATATGCAGTAGGCGCGTGAAATCCTCAGGGGGTAGCACTCTTGATTCTTCCAGAATTCCTGAACGCAAGAATGTGGAAAATTTGTACAGGCTCTTGGCGTCTTCCTGAATAGTATTTCCATTGGGAGTTGTGTTTCCTGCACATCTACGCACACCACAATCTAAATGCCTCCTCAACTTTTATAAAATGTCTAGCTTTTACTTGACCATTTTTCACACATGCACAAAAATACTGTTTATAATTTCAAAAGACTTAACTTTGCCGTGTAAATCAGGGAGAGGAGACCAACAAGTTTCCCGGGGATAAAGATGCTGGTGGTGAGCTAGACACACTCATGAAGCCAAATGATTTGTTCCCAATACAAGCCTCACCACATAGTTGGTTCATATCAGTGCCTCCGCAAAATGACTAATGGCAACTGGATGTGGGCCTTCCAAACCACACAGGGAAACTCAAAACTTCACATGATGCCACAAATTCTATATAGCACTTTTTACAAAATAAGGTCCTATGAAACAGATTCCTATTACTAACCTGGTTTAATCTGAGAAACACTTCATTAGTCGGGCCTCAAATTGCACAGTAGTATAATGACAGTACAATACTGAGAATGCTGAGAACAATGTGAAAGTCACTGATCCGTTTATTTGAAAAAGTGCACTGAGCCCTGGTTCTATTGGCATCTCCATTTAGAGATGAGGAAATGGAAACAGAAAGGTGTTATCTACTGGTGTCCCTGGCGATGTGGGGACACCACTCCTAAACAGGCCACTTAAAATGCTGGAGATTATATTAATTAAAATAAGTTCCGTAAAACACAGCTGAAGTGGCATCAGAACAAGAAGTTCCTAGGAGGTCAGGAACCTTGAGAAGGCATGAATCCAGAAAGGAGAGCTGATGCTGGAGGCAGCAGTTACCTAGGAGGGCACAGGTCATTTCTTGGTGGCCTGGCTCAGGTTTTAATGGGTCATGTCGGCACCAGGGACAGGCAGAGTGAGGAGATGATTGAGAGACTGCTCACGTCAAGCCAAGACCACTGACGGGCAATATCCTGACAACAGAACCAGAAAAATGAGCCCGTCCCTAGAGGGGTTCGGGAGGGGATGTTCTTATCTCCCCCTTGGTTCTGGGTGCAGCTGGAAAAAAGTGTCCCCCGAGAATTTCTAATAAGACCTGAAATTTATACTGCTTCGATAGCTCTAAATCCAGAAATTTATTCAAAGTGATACCAGGTTGGGAGTTTTCCCAGGCACCTGACAACAATAAATCCAAGATCTTATTTGAACCTAAGCCTCAAAAAATTATCATAGATAAAGTTCTAAGGAATATGAGCTCAGCATCAAAATTCACTAAACTCATAAAGAAATAAGCCCCCATGAACAAAAATCATAACCACAGAAGTCATACACCACAAACTAAGACCTGCAAAGATCATAGATATTGGAAATATCAACACAGGATATAAAATAAGTTTACATAAAAATATGTAAAACAAATTAATGAAGGGATTGAATATATGATAAAGCTATTGGAGACTATCAAATGTACCAGGCCAATTTGATGAAGAACCAAAAACTACTATAAGAAATGAAAAATAGATGTGAATGCAGCACAGGGAAACAGGGTAAAGTGAGAACATCCAACATATTATCAGATCAGGGTTTCTGAATAGATAATAGAAACAACGTGAAAAAGGTGAATTAAAAAAAAATAATAACCATGAATTTTAGAGAACCAATGAAAGACATCTATCCTCAAATTCAGGAAGCCTGAAGAATATCAAATTAGATAACACTTAGATACATTGGTAGTAAAACTATGTAATAAGTCAGCAAATTACGGCCCATGGGCCAAATCCTGGCAGTCACCTAAATAAAGTTTAATTAGAACATGCCACACTATCTGTTTACACACTGTTTATAGCTGCTTTCATGCTCCAATGCCAGGGCTGAGTTGTCACAACAGAGACTATATGGCCTGCAAAGCTAGAAATGGTTATTATATGACCCTTGCACTACAAGTTGTCCAAAAGATTCGATGCGTGCTAAAGTTTGAGAACCACTGCTCTGGACTAATTTACATGACCAGGGGTCTCAATCCTGGCTGTACTTTAGAATCACCTGTGAGCTTGTAAAAAAATACCACTGCCTGACCTCAACCCAAGAGAGTCCCGCACAGCAGATCGGGAATGGGGCCTGGCCATTGGTATTTTTAAAACTCCCCAGGTGAACCCAATCTTCATTCAGGTGAGAACAACTGTGTAACTGGTTGTTGTGTTCCATATTTTATTGCTGGTGACGTGGAGATGAAGAAAAATCTGACCACCTCTCAAAGCTTTATCGGTATTGTACATGGTAGTCTCGATTACACAGACTCGATAAGAACAAGGGCACTTGGGGGTAGGAAACACTGTTTTGCTGACTTATTTGAACCACCCAATAAGCCAATGTTAAGTCTTACCCTGCCTTCCCTTCATTCCCCTCATATCTCTGCTGGAGGAAGAACTATCAAGAAAAGAAATAGCCAATAGCGAGCCATTTGAATGGAAGGAGAAGCAAACTTTGTGAACAGCCTATTTTGTTGTAAACAATTTTAGGATAATGAGGGTTTTGGTAATGCCCAACTACACCAACAAGGGAAGAAGAAACTAAGAAGAAGGAGCTGAGACTTGTTGAATTAAGCAATCGTAATGCAAAGAGTCTTCTGCAGTGTGGTACGTGGGATGGAGCGAGTAGGGTCAGAGAAGTCATGCTGAGGTTCTCACAGATGTGGGGTCTAGAAGAGGAAGGTTGACATCTTCCTCCTCATTCACCCCTGATGGCATTGACCTCTGCTGAAGGACACACCTAAGCATGCTATCTACCGAAGGCTTGCCCTACCCACACCTACCCTCTTCATAATAGCACCGCAAGGGGAGCCCTCCTGGAAGGTAAGGCCAAAATCTAAGGACCAGGTGACATCAAACCATCATCATCTTCTTAGCTTTTAGGTAAAAGGAGCTATTTGGACCAGTGCTTCTTGGACAAAGGATAGTAAATTCAGAGAGAAAGGAGAAAGAATTGGCATCACTAAGCTTGGCAAAATTCCACTTGTATAAAAAGGAATGTTGAGAGTTTATCAAGTTTTTCACCTAACATTTCAAAATTATGTTGAACCACCATGAAAACAAGTGGTTTTATAATAGGAGAGCCCACAAAATGGCCACAATAATTTGCATCTTCATGGTTTATAGGCAAAAGTCTTGGACTTGAGTTGAGGGAGAAGTAAAATAAATAGCTGGGGTTCTTTAACCACTCATCAAGATACTTATGCACTTAAACAACTGATGCTGGAAACCACATTCTCATCTACTTGGAGTTTCCACCCATTCCCTTGGAGCTACATCTGGTGGACATTGTTGTAATACCACTGTGAGTATTTGTTTAAAGCTCACCACACATTTGGTTCCCCATGAAAGCCTTGCATGGAGCCATTGAGAAAAATAACTGTCATAAGCAAGATTTGGGCAGCAGGGGGGAGGAGAGGGCTGGAGGAAACCATACCTGGAAGATAGGCAGACCCCCGGTCAGGGGACAACATGGGTCTCTGCTTGGGGACTTCACACCAGGAGTCAAACTCAGGGCCAGGAGGCCAGAAAAACAGTCCAGAAAGCTGATCTGAAACTGAGTTTTTGTCCGAGGCAAAGTTCAGGACCGTTGCAGGAGGAGCAGGGGTCACGCAAGGCGGCTGCTCAGTGGGTCAGGGGTGGCAGGTGCCCAGTGTGAGGATCAAGGTGAAGAGAGAAAACTTGAAGGTGTGGAAGAAGCCTCCTTGCACAAGGCCTGCTCAGACAGAAGCTGCGACTGGTTCCCAAGGGTCATTGGCGCCAGGGGAGGCCAGCTGCCAAGTGACCTGTTCCTTGTCAACTCCCCCAGGAGTTCATTCTCTCTGGGGCTCAAAGAAGCCTGACCATCATGGTCATGAACCTAGAGTTTCCTTAGCCTCTTTCTCATGCGCTTGTACATCCTCAAGATGTCCCTGCTGATGGGGAAGATGACAGTGCACGCTGAGGACGCACTGTAGCCACTGAGGACAGGGAATTCCATTCTGGAAGTTCATTCCCTGGGAGGCTCAAATACAAACTGACAAGGCTCGGCGTTCTCACTTGAGCTGAACATCAGAATGACTGCGGGGAGCCTAATAAAGCACAAGCAATGCCCTGGCCCCACGCGCAGAGCTTCTGACTTACCTGGTCTGGGGAGGGCCCTTGGCATTGGTATTTTAAAACATTTTCCAGGTGATTCTGAGGCTCAGTCAAGGCTGAGTTAGGAGAATGTGTGTGTGTGTGGGGGGGGGCAACAGATGACCATTTCTACACTTGTCACCCACTCTCCCTTCTCTTCCTGTGACTGTCTAATTAGTGTCTGACAGGCTTTGAGTTTTTATTCACACGATCTCTTTAAAGAATAATAACTATTGGGTTTATTTATTACTTTTCCTCTAAATGACTTGAAGATGCTCATTTAAAAAGAAGTCTATTACTTATTTAACAATCACTGTATACAAAGCACGGTTCTCCAAGGGACAGGCACAAAATGACGGAAGATGACAGGAAAGGGGAGAAGAAATGCTCAGGGCCCACTCAGGAATGCCTGTGTTCTCTCACCTGCCCCCAGCTGTGGGGAATGAGCGGAGCTGCTCCCACTAGCATCCACAAGGTCACCTAGCTTGTTGAAGGTGGCTGTTACCCTGAAGACTGAGCTGTTCGGTAACAAGACACAGGAAACACGCACCATGGGAAAACTTGTAGTCCTGAGCCGAACTGGGATGTGATGCAAGGAGTGTTCACCATTGGCCGGGGTGAGCTCCTGAACCAGACAGCGCTTTGGAAGACCTCCAGGTTTCAAACAGGTTGCCTTTCCTGGGCAATAATTCTCCCCTGGTATGTTTGTTTTTCTGTGATCATCAAGGCCACATGAAAATGTCCCACGTTTCTTCCTCCTCCAAGCACTTCAGAGCCTTGGTCAAAATAGGGCAACACAACCTTCACAGTCACTCCAGCCACCAAACTCGTGCCCTCCAGTCCAGGGACCTTGGGTTTGCCTGAGTTTTCTCTATGGACCAGGGATGCCCAAGCTGATGCTTAAGTTAGGCTGAGTGGAATAATTCAGACAGAGGGGCAGTGGGGATGGCTCAGCAGTGCTCGCTTTGCAGCCCCAGAGACTTGAGGATTGAATCCTGGCCCCGGCCTGTGTGGACACATATGCTGAACTGGGGTGTGCTTCCCAGGAGGGAGGCCCCCAATCAGTTCTTGCCTCCTCCCCCCAGATCGGCCCCTGGCTCAAGGGGGCGTGTCTCCTGTGTGGGAGGCCCCCAGCCCCGTTCCTGCCCTGCGCAGCCCCTGCCCACCTGTGTGGAACAAAACTATGTCAAAAACTCATGATGTACGACAATGGAGACTGCTCTGGGCCCTCCCCCTTCTCTCTGTCTTTCTCTGCCTCTGTCAAAAACAATAAAATAAATCTTAAAACAAATAATTCAGACAGAGAAAGATGAATACTGCATCATATCATGTCTAAGGTATACGTACATGGAATGTAAAAAAAGTCAACTCTCACAAATAGAGAGTAGAATGCCAGTTACCAAGGGCTGTGGGATGGGGAAGGCAGGGAGATGCTGGTCTAGGATACAAATTTCTAGTTACAGCATGAGTAAGGTCTGGGGATCTAATGTACAGCATGGTGACTACAATCAACAGTACTGTGTTATGTACCTGAATGTTGTTAAGAGAGCAGACTTTAAATGTTCTCACCACAAAAAATCAGTGATAATTATGTGATGGAGGTATGAACACGATGGTGGTGATCATTTCACAATATATAAGTGTAGCTAGCTAACGTTAGGGACTTGGGTGTGTGTGTGTGTGCGTCCCTTAAACTTGCATAATGTGATATGTCAATTATGTCTCAATAAAGCTAGAAATAACTTTTAAAATTAGAAAAGTTACCAGGAAAAATTCTTGAGAACCCTTCTATTGTCTGTTTAGTCGCACTGAATATAGTTACTATTATTGTGCTCCAGTTGTGCAGTTGGCTGGGCCCCTTACTGTGTGTATGTGTGTGTGTGTGTGTGTGTGTGTGTGTGCATCTTCAGACTTTTGAGTCAACTGGATGTGCATTTTTTTTTTAAGATTTATTTATTGTTTTTGACAGAGAGAAAGAGAGAGAGTTATAGAGAGAGACAGAGAGAAGGGGGAGGGCCCAGAACAATCTCCATAGTTGCACATCATTGGTTTTTCCACACAGTTTCATTCCACAGGTGGGTGCAGGGCTGCACAGGGCAGGAACTGGGCCAGGGTTTCGCCCCAGTGAGAACTGAACTGGGGGCACTCCCCAGCTCAGCACATGGGTCCACACGGGCTGAGGCCGGGATTCGATCCTCGGTCCCCGGGGCTGCAAAGTGAGCGCCTAACCCACTGAACCATCCCGGCTTCCCTGGATGTGCATTTTTATACTTTTTTTTTAGAAGTACACATGCTATACTTTTTAATTAGTGGAATTAAGGTATATGTGGGTTGAATAAATGGCATTGATTTTTATGCTTTGCATGTTTTATTTAAAATGTCTCATTTTTTAACAGCTGGTGAAATAAGCCCTGGTATTTATGTTTCAACAGAAAGTCTAGGCTCAGGGAAATTAGAGAACTCACTCAAGGTCAAGGAGCTAGTCAGGGGAAGAGTTGTGGTTCAACCAAAGTTAATTAGATTATTTATACATTAAGTGAATTTTGCTCTGTTCAGAAGAAAGTCAAAATAAATATTTAATTGATTTGTTTTCTTCTATATTGAGGGCTGTATTTGTTTTGTTGTTCCACTGTTCTTCCTTTACCAAAAAAACAAACAAACAACAGAAAAAACATGTCCCTTGGTGACCTGGGACACAGACTTCTGAACTTACCTCTATTCCCTTGTGGTTGGCAGAATAAGAGTCCCCCAAAGATGTCCACATTCTAATCCTAGGAACCTAAAATAATGTCACCTCCATGGTACAAGGGGCTTTGCAGATGTGAATACATTAAGGACCTGAGAAGGTGGAATCTCCAGGACAATACAGGCGGGCCCAATATAACCACAGAGGTCTTTACAAGAGGCACACGGAAGGACCACAATGAGAAAGACAGTGCACAAATAGAAGCAAGTTAGAAGTGATGCACCTTGAAGATGGAGGAAGAGGCCAGGAGCCAAGGAAGGAAGCTGATCTCTAGGAGCTGGAAAAGGCAAGCCACCCACAAAGCAGCACAGTCTTACTGACACCTTGCTTTTAGGCCAGTGAGACTGAGTTTGGACTTCTAACCTCCAAATTGTAAGATTGCTGTTTTGAGCCACTGAATTTGTGATCATTTGTTACAGCAGCAATTAGAAGCAAATACACCTTCCTCCCTACTTCCTGACACCATCTCTAGTTCTTACATATCACAACATTTTGTTTTATGAGCTAGCCAGAGCTCCCCATTCAGCCTCAAGAAAATGTTACTTTTAGGTGGGTAATCAACTCACTTTACCCGTTTATTTTTTCAGAGTGTCCTAGATCCAAAAACAGTCTTGTTTGGGGCTAAAGCCATGTAGAGAGAACTAGGATATTTTTCTGGAATTCCTGCTATGGATTAAACTTGGTGGATCAGTCCAAGTTGTGGGGGGTCCCAACACTGGTAGATACTCAGGGGAGATCTCTCTCTCTCCTTCTTCCCCTGCTCCAAGACACACTGCCCACATTGGCTGGCTGAATTGTATTTGAGTGTTTGTGCAAAGTTCTGGAATGCATAACCATTCCAACCACAGAGGTGGTCAGACTCCCCAGATCCTCCCACCTCTGCCCCCATTCCATACTTTCTATTCATTCATCGATTCATTATTTCAACTGACACTAATTAATCACCTCTCAGAGCCAGATGCTGTGTCTGCATAGCAATGTGACGGACAATAGAATTGTGGTCGGTGTGTTAAAGTAAATCGTGGGCTCACTGAGGAGGGTAATCTACTCTGCTGAGAGCTGGGCAGAATCTCTCGGGAACAGCCTCAGAGAGGGTGGGACCCAAGGGTCTTGAGGATCAACAGAGTTAACAAGCAGACAGGAACGGAAGGGCAGGAGATTGGAGGCAGAGAGTGAGTGCTGCAGCTGTCGAAACCAGACATCGTAGACTGATTCGGCCCAATGAAGCGATTCAAGTACCATGGTGTGGCCATAGCAAAGGGTAAGGGAGTGGAAAAGTGGTGGTAGAGAAGGGACCATAGCCCTCTGGAGTCTAACAGGAATGACAAGGGCAGTTTGTAAAGCCAAAGCCTATTTTCCTGCACATCTGAGTTGCGAAACCATGAGCCATTGGTTGGATGGAAAAGGAGTCTAAGAGCATCTCATCACTGAGGGTCTGTTTCAGCTGATTTAACTAATTTAAGTATTAGATGTGGGGCCATTTTAGGGTTGGTCTCTAGTTAAAGAGGAAAGATGAGGTAGGTAGTTCTTTTAATGGGCTTTGGAGGTGTACAAGTATAGGCTATGACTTTGTCACTGGGGACAAGTTAAATAAACTTTGAGTCTGAATTTCCCCCAGTGAGGGTCAAAAGTTGAAGTGAGGATTAAATCAAATAATGCTCAGCCCACTACCTAGAACACAATCCATGCTCATAAATCAAGTTGTTTATCATCACAACCCTTTATGTCAATTTAATGTGTCACCCCATTTTGCTACCAGAGGAAGATAAAAGGAAGCTGTCAACAGCTTCAAGATGGGATTTTAATAAGACGCTGTGAGGAAAACGACAAAAGAGCCAGGAAACACAAATCTCAAGATTAGAAGATTCTTGTTGAAAGCAGATGGCATTAACCGAACTGTTAGAAGATCCTTAATTAATTAGGGCAACGTTTCAAGATGCTATGACAGATCTTTCTCTGGTTCCTATAAGGAAAACCAAGAACACAATAGCAGACATTTGGAGGAGAGTTGAAGTTAAGTCATTTTCTGGAAGAACTTTGAGGAAAGTGGCAGAAAAAGAGGAGAGATTTTTAGTCAGTAGTTTGTCACTGCTGTCATATTCGGACATCAGTGGAATCTGGGCTCTAAGTTCTTTGAGGGCAGGACATAGTCTTAGGTGTCTTTGCACCTACAGAGTGTCTGGCATGTTGTTGGAGAAAAAATACACACTGAATTGACAAAGGAAACATTACTAGTATTTCTTCTTAACCAGCTTATCTACCAATTCAGACATTTTCAATTGTTAATTCAGCACAGATAAGCCAGTTGGATGACTCTTTTCTTAATGACAACTTCTTACCCACCTATCATGCAAATTCCTCAAATCACTCAGAAACTTTGTTTTTGCTCATGATCTTACAGTCACCTGGTGAGTGATGCCAAGAAGACCACATGCTCCAAGAGTTTCATAAACTGAACAAACCATGGTCGCTTCTCTTCCACAGAAGAGAATTGATAATGAAATGTACTTAAAAATGTATCTTTAATAAGAGAGAAGTGATTCATATATTTCATTGCTTTGCAAGTCTCAGCTTTATACTTGGTGAGACAACAAAAAATTGGCCTTAGAGACGTGGTTTTACTGGCTGCCATGGCTAAAAATGTTCCTGCCCAAATATGAGAGAAGCAAGTCAAAGACGGAGTGTCCGTTCATATTTACTGGGTCAGAACTCTCCTGTTCAATCGTTTATACCAACCATGACAAAGTTTTTCTTGAAATTGCACTAAGAAGTTTATTTTCTTCCTAATCTAGCAGAATTTTCTTACAATCTAGAAGACCTCTACTTCTTAATATTTTTAACAATAGGTTAACAACTCATAGAAATGTCTCCTCTGGAAGATTTCTGAACAAGTTAAAAAAAGTTTATATTAATTTTTTTTTTTTTTTAATTTATTGTTAAATTTGATGAGGTTACATTGGTTGGTAACAATTAGACAGTTTACAGATGTACAAGTCCTCCTCACATCATTCATGCATCGTATTATGTGCCCATCACTCAGTATCAGCTCCCCTTCCATCACCTTATATTATATTAATTTTTAAATGTGCAGATATGAGTTTTTATAGACAACACATCATTTTCAACAATACTACATAGTAGTGGAATATTACCAAACATCTGTTTTCAAAATGCTTTTTCACAGCAGGATCTACTCTTGGGAATTAGTAACTTTCTTACGCAAAGTTAAAATATCAACTCTACATTTACAGTTTATTTATTACTTCAGAAAAATCTGCCAGCTAGCCAACCACTGATGGCCACAAGCCACAGAAATCGCCTGTGAGTTTGTAACACTAGTCTTATGGTAAAAGCAACTGGGTGCCTCATCTCTAAGTTGGACAATCTTTCAAGTATTTTACAAAAAATAACCAATCATCTTCTGTGTGACACAAAATACTATGCTCACAATTTCTTCCTTCCCGTGACAGACTACTCTGAAGTCTTGTATGAAGTCTTTTGTGTTTTATTGCTGTATTTTGTTTTGAAACTTGGCCTTGTCGATGCCATCCTCTAAAACTTTATCTTTCAGCAACAATATCTTACCAATGGCAGCTCACCCGTGAGAGGAGTAATAAATGAAAGTCCCCTTTAGCTGTACCTCTGTAGGGTTACCTGGGGATTCCTTGGTCAAATGGACTCCTATAGCAAGAGTTACACTACTATCATGTCCTCCTAAAACATTGTTCTTGTTACAGAAGTCACTTAGCATCAAAAATATCTTCTCCAGTTCATTTTTCTTCGAAAGGTTCACAAAGACAGCAATCCTGAATGTATTTCATGACCGAGTAGAATCAGAGAATTCCATAGGTTAGAAACATCTGTATAAGAAACCACCCACACTGTCTGATTTCTCCTAATACTTATTTCCTCAAATCCTCAGGGGTGTTTTCAAGGCATGTTCCAACAGTATCGCTGACAAAGGAATGCCTTTTAGTTTAGGCATCAATTAGCGTTTCATGCATTTTTTTCCAGCTGTTGTCACTACAACAGGAATAGCAAGTGTTTCCTCCATAGTATGTAGCTTTCTCCTATTTGCTATGAATTAAGAAACTTACAATTAAGTAAAAAACTTAAACCCTGAAGTGGTTTTTAAACATTGATCATCAAATTTATTGTGATTTCTTGTAAAGCCCTGGACTGAGTAATAAATAGCTCTAAACACTCAAAAAAACTATAGAACTTTACCTTATTCTGGATGATAAGTTTTTTAATGTTCTGCAAATGGTGGTGATTTCATACCAGCTGTAGTTGATAACCCAAGTTACAATTCACAGCTTAAGTTTCATTATTAATGGTTGACAACATAAATCATATTTCAAGCAGTTTTTGTGGTCATTTCAATATTTCTTTTGGCAACCTGTTGCCAGAATATATTTGTCATTGTGTTGCCTCAGAATGTGTCCAATAAAAAACTAGAGTCAGAAGATTGGTCGGCCCTGACATCTTTCTAATGGTTCACCGTGGCTTTCATTATTAGTTTTATATGCAACCAGCAATTTTTCTCTAGCTTTATTTAAAGCCATTCATTTACTTTGCAGGGGTTGGTTTTATTAAGACAATATAATATAAACCATAAGCCCACTTAACTAAGCTCACATGATTTGCAATTTGTCGTGCTACCCTAAACTTGAATGAATGCAGAGGCCACTGTCAACCCCTCCATGCTGAGGATAACCACTCTCCCCTCAACATAATTCATGTGTGGGATGAGATAGGAGACTCTGACATAAGGACCAATGTCATTTCATATACAGAATGTCAGCAACGCTGAAGTTCTGATTATTTCAGATTAAAAAAAAAAAAAAAGATGTTCTAATATATCTCTCCTTGTGCCAATCAATCATCTCATACTACCAGGGGTGTGTGCATCCTGCTTTGGAGATCACTGTTCTTAATTCAATCCACTTCCCTGCTAAATAAATAGCAAGGCATGAATTATTCACCCCATACAATAGACTAATTAGCTATTCACCAAGCCCATTTGTTCTCCTTAACACATGGTGACCACGTTTTCTAGTCTTTCTTATGGCTTCTATGGCCATGAGACTGAATTCTAGGCAATGGAATGTATCACTGCCAAGCCTGGGGCAGGAAACCTCCCAGGCAATCTTTCTCCTTTTCCTCTCTATTGCTTCATTCACTATCTGGACGCCAATGCTCAAAGCAAAATTGGAAGCCATATGCTGAAGATGGTGCAGTCTCCATCTGTTTGGGCCCTGAAAGACTATGTGGAGCAGAAAGCCACCCTCAAGCCTCCATCATCAATTCACCTTTACATGAGTGAAAAACAAACATTCATGTGTCAAGCCACTAATAGGGAGTCTATCAGTCTATCTGTTACACCATCAGTGTTACTTTAATTAGTGCACTTCCTTTGTGTGAGACATTTAACAGACATTGTAAGGACTACAAACACAAACAGACATATCCCTTACCTCAAGACTATAACTAAGACATGTATGCAAACAATCATATGATGAATCAGTCCAGAGCACAAGCATTGGGGGAGTGGCCCAAATGAAACACAATGTGGCTTTAAGCCAAGGGCATAACCATCCCATGTCGTAGGGTCAGAAGATGTTCTACGGAGGAGATCACATTTGTACCGGTCTTTGGAGGAGAGATAAGATTCCAGCAGACAGAGCTAGAAAGGAGAGAAGCGCAGAGGGGCTGCCACCTGGTAGAAGTTGGACTTTGAATGCTGAGCCAAGGTGTTTGGACTTGACCTTGCAGGCAATGAAGAGCCAGTGAGATACGCTGAGCAGGGGGAGAGCATGTTAGGGCGGTCACCCCGGACTCAGTAAAGGTCAGGTAGGGGAAGCCCAGGGAGAACTGTGTATTCATAACACTGCTTAAGAAGCAACCATAGTGGGGAGCCTAGAGTCACAGTTCAGACTCAGGCTGGGGGGTTGGCAGACCTGCATGTAAATCCTTGTTCTTCCATTTGTCAATTATACTGACCTTGGGTAAGTTAGTTAATTACCTAAGCCTCAGTTTCCTCATTCAAAAAAAAGTGAGTAATAATAGAAGGTGCTTCATAAGATTGATGTGAAGAGTGAGATGGTGCATATAAAGTATACAACACAAGGTCTGGCAAAAAAGTAACCCTTAATAAACAGCTGTTATTGCTTGTGTTCCCAATGTGAGGCAGTAAGGACCTGCAGGGGTTTATCACAGTGATAATGAAACAGAAGGGCTGAATGCAAATGATATGCAAGGAAGGTAGATGGATGAGAATGACTCCAAAGTTTGGTCTCAGTTGCTTGAGACTGGTTTTGGGGGCAGTGGATGGGGGAACAACTGAATTTTAGACAAGCCAAGTTTGAAGTGTGAATCCAGAGACATTTGTAGACAAAGATGAAGAAAGCAGCGGAGAAGAAAACATTTAAGAAGTGTAATCAATTGTTGGAGAAAGATTCCTAGTGAGAAAGGAGCAGATGTGACTGAGACATAGGTTAGGCTTTTTGTGTAGAGAGATGAAGACACATATCCTTCTCCCCTCCCTCTGAGACAAAAGAGAATGAGGGGAAAAAGGAAAGCTCTAGAAAAGCTATGGTATATGGAACAGAAAAGTTGAGATTGCTGATTGTACATGGCCTTTGCTTTTGCTGCAAAATGTGGTCATCGGCTGGGGTGGAGGTGAGGAAATAACTGTCAGTACAGCCAACAATAACCACTTACCACTCAGCATCTCCAGTTCTGTTCATTGACGATCCAAGCAAGTAAGATCCCAGGCTCAGTGCTCTGCAGGAAGAATTTCCAAAGGGTCTGGTTTTTACAAGGTTAGCTGGAGACCAGAAAGAACAAATGCACTGTCACCATCTGGAAGAACTGGATGTGGAAGTTAAAGGTTCACATCACCTTTCTTCGCTCTGATGTTGGACAGAATCAACCCCAGGGGCATAGCACATCAATTGGGGCCATATTGTAATTTGCTCTCAAGGAACCCAGGGACGCCATTGGAGAACTGAAAGCTGATTAGTACAACTGGCACCCCCCAAAAGATGGAAGGCTGGTGTGGACATTTATAGAGTAAGCTCCCACCTTCCTACACCAACCTACTCCTCAGGCCAGGGGTCTTACTGACTCCTCATTTCAGACTACCCAGGTGTTCCCTTTAAGCTGATTTCATCTTTGGACAACATGATTGAGGAAAGAGGGAGCTGAGAAGAGGCACATGTATCCTTGGAGATGCTCTGTCTAGATGCTGGAGCCGAGTTTCAACCATGGTGGAGTTTGAGCAACCCAACTGGGAAGTTCACAGGGTAGGAGCCTTCCAGCTGGGACAGGCACCCACCAGAAGGTATTGGGCACATGAGAACTTTCCTAAGAAAGTGAAGCCTTGTTTATTTTTCTCTGGTGGAGGTAATTGCATGTGACCTTTCTCTGAATCATTTATTTATATTTTTTCTCCTTTTTTTCAGCACAAGAAACTAAACAGATGGAGAAAACTCACTTACAGGGTTTTCTTATTACTCCTGGCAGTCTTTGGTTCCAGACAACTGCTTAGCCTCTTTCCCTGGCTAGAAATAATGGCTGGAAGTGTTTATACTGCCTTCACACAGGGTGAGCAGGGACCACATTTTTTCCCATTTGTTCCCTCCATCAAAGCCTTCTGCAGAGCTCCAGTACAAAGCTGTTTTATTGAGGCTCTGGACCCCACTCAGAAGCTGTTTCCCTTCGACTCGTTTTGTTGACATTAGGAGTGCATTTAAGCATGTCTCCATCCCCGCAGTCTAGCTGGAGTCCAGCGCACCTTGTTAGAAGGTTGGACACGGATGAAAACATCCATGATGGTGAACACAGCTGGGCATGGGCAGCCATGTGGACAGGAAAGGACAGCAGGCGGGCAGGGGTAGGCCCCCAAAGGGCCAGCTCCCCGCCCATTCCTCAGAGGAGATAGTAGAGGGTACAACACGCCAGCCAGCACCTTCATGAGAAGGGACTAAGGGGACATGGCCCAGGGGACTATCTAGGGGTCAGAAGCTTGTTGCTACTCCTTCTCCAAAGACGTTCAGCTTCTTCAAAGCTGAAGCCAAACTGAGCCCCCATGATCTGCAAACCTTGAATATCTGTTCTCCGTGGCTTAGAGTAGAATTTGCACCTAGAATACAGAGCTAAGAAGGGGGCAGAAAAGAAGAAAAAGAAAGAAAGGAATGTAACTGGGTGAGGAGACTTTGAAAGCTCCAGGTGTGGGCTGAAGTTTGGGTGGGATCAGGATCCATAATGAGGTAGAAGTAGACACCCCAGCTCCCTATCCCTCAACCCATCTTCTATCTGCAAAACAGGGATCCCCCTTCTATTCCCCCATCACCTTCTGTCCCCACTGAGAAGAAAAGTACATCATTCTCTGGGGTTCCCCCTTTGTCACTCCTGATATTTGATCAGAATGCCCTTTTCACATCCCACAGCCTGGGTGGAGATTTATTTCTGTTATGGGTTGAATTGTGTCCTCTCATCCCCAGAGCTCTAGCTAACAGGACCTCTGAATATGGCCTTCTTTAAATATAGTCTTTACAGAAATAACCAAGTAAAAATGGGTCTTTAGGGTGGGCTCTACTCTAATCTGACTGGAGTCCTTATTGAAAGGGGAAGTGTGGGCACAGAGACACACAAATATAAAGGGACACAGGACGAAGACAGCCATCTACTAGTCAAGGAGTGAGGCCTGGAACCGATCTTCCCTCACCGCCCTCAGAAGGAACCCACCCTGCCCACACCTTGATTTTTCACTTCTAGTCTCTAGGACTGTGAGAAAATTAATTGCTGTTTTTTTAAGCCACCCAATCTATGATGCTTTGTTATGGCAGCCTTAGCAAACGAATACAATTTCATTCCAGAAAAGTACAGGGGCCATGAGATACGTTATAAAAAGAAGGTATTGAGTAAGATGGAGTTGAGAATAACTGCTCGATCCAAACTCTTAAACAGGGCTGCTGAGTATGGCCCCAAACAGCAATCATAATCTGAAAATGGGGCTTGGTTTGGCAAAGGCAACACTAAAATGGGTAATTTTAGTGTCAGAAATAATCAAACTATTAAATATCTAGCAAAAGAAAAGTAAGCCTCTAACTATAAAGACTTCCTGCACTTGAGAAGAACTGACCACAAAGCAATTAAAGTTAAAAATGAAAGAAAGCCTTCTATTTCATACTTGGAAAAAGCTCTGAAACTCTTTTTGCTATAGACAAGTAGTACCACTTTTATTGGTATGGTTTTTCAGTTTCAAACACACTTCATATACTTTATTCCAATTAACAATCCTGAGTGGAATGCAAAGCAGATAAAATTATTCTCATTTTATACATGAGAAATCTATAGTCAAAGAGATGTGCTCAAGGTCAGAAAACATTAAATTTCTTTTTTAATTAAGATTATTTTGGTTGCAAAAAACAGCCACCAGTTTAAGTAACTAGATATAAACTAGTTGAGCAGTAGAGACTCCCCGGATGAGGAAGCCACACACAATGAGTCAAGGGGAGCCCAGAGCCAGCGGCTGGCCCTCCAGGGCCCTACCCTGCAGTGGGTAGCCACAAGGCTACTAGTGAGGTGACTCTATGGCCACCTTCCAAGATGGAGTCTCCGACTACATTTCCAGATGAGAGTATCATGACTGGCCACTTAGGTGTCTAACCCTGTGCCAACCAGTGGTAGGCAGCACGACCAGTCCCTGCTGTACCAACCATACATATGGGGACCCAATCTTGTAGATCAGGGGTAGAGTTTCTAGAGAGAGGAAAGTCGTCAATTCCCCAGACGTTCCCCAAACTTGGCTGTCCAGCATGAACACACACTCACCTTCTTGTGCATGCAGGTATGTCCCTGGGTCACACGGCACAAAACCTCAAGGCACAAACACACACATCTACTCCCCAGTGCCAACAACCGGAAGTCGTGTCCAGGTGACAGTTAATAACTGGATTAGTCATTTATCAAACTAGATTTCTTTTTGTCCTGGGTCCACAGATATATGGTCCCTCCCAGCGCCCCTTGGAATTAGATGTGGCGTGGGACCGAACGGGACATGAGCAGACGTGGTGGGCATCGTGCCCAGGCCTGACTCCTCGCCCTCCCCCTTCACTGACTCGATGCAGATGAACACACGAATGCTGGAAGCCTCTGTAAATTGAATGTGGAAAAACCACAACATGGAAAGAGCCCGCGTCACTTCTTGAAGGAGAGGCAGCAGCACGTCAGGAACACATTGGAGATTTTAGAAGAGCAGGAAAGAAACTTCTGTGGTGAGCTCGTCCACCCTGCAGCCCACGGGCCGCATGCGGGCCAGGATGGCTTTGAAGGCGGCCCACCACAAATTCGCAAACTTTCTTAAAACATTATAAGACTTTTTTGTGTGATTCTTTTTTTTTTAGCTCATCAGCTATGGTTAGTGTTAGTCTATCATCTGTGCGGCCTAAGACAATTCATCCAATGTGGCCCAGGGAAGCCAAAGGTTGGACATCCCTTGTTCTCTGGTGTTTGAGCCCTAATACATTCTTTTCTTTTACGATGTATTTTATTGATTTTGACAGACAGAGAGAGAGAGAGACAGAGAGAAGGGGGAGGGCCCAGAGCAGTCTCCATAGTTGACAGCATTAGTTTTCCATATGGTTTCACTCCACAGGTGGGCATGGGGCTGCGCAGGGCAGGAACTGGGTAGGGGGGGCTTCCGCCTGGGCCCCGGCAAGAACTGAACTGAGGGCACAGCCCAGCTCAGCATGTGGGTCCACATGGGCCAGAGCCGGGACTCGGTCCTCGGTCCCCGGGGCTTCAAAGTGAGCGCGTAACCCGCTGAGCCATCCCAGCTTCCCCACTAACACATTCTTAGTGTTGGTTTTACAGCAGCCGGTGTTATCTCAACCAGTGCAGAGGGTGATGTTAAACGCACACCATCTCGTATTCCCAAACTCCAATGGGTGTTCACTCCTCCCCTTCATTTCATCACAGTCATTTCTCCCAAGTCCACACTGTATGGACCCCACCATCACCGACGCGTTTCATAAAGGAGTAGGGAGAAGGAAAGAAGAAACAGCATCAGGAGATGGCATAAGAACTGAGCCTAGTTATCGCTCAGCAGTTAGACAACTGCGGAGTTTCTCAAGAAGAGATGCAGTAAAGAAAGGACAGGAAATGCAAGGGCAATGGGAGGGGTTGGATCTGGAAAGGGACAAGGAATTAGATGAGAAGGAAAAGGGAGAGATGACCAGCAGCCCGGGGTTTCTGACCAGGGTGTCCGGGAGTCTAGTGGAGTCGAAACAAGGGGAGCAGGCAAAAAGCAATCTGGGGTGTGGGGGAGATGATAAGCATTTGTGTTTGGTCACTTTAAAGTTGAGGTGCTGACAGGAAATCTTAGATGGCATATAGAGAATATACCATTACAGCCCTCTATCTGCCCTTGAAAATCTATGGCCATGTTGCATGTTGGGAAACCACAAGACACTAACAGGGCTCGGGGCAGGTCTTCTGGGAGTCTACTAGCTTTCTCTGCTCATGGCCATCGACAGCACTCCTTACCCAGAAGCCATCTGCAGATATTGGCCAGTCACACAGAGGTGGAGAGAGCCGGGGAGAAGAATCAAGGACAGACAGATACCCGCAGATCTGGCCTGGCTATGTGAACATGTGCCTGAATCCTGTCCTGCCAAGGCCACTTTCTGATGGCACTTTGTGAAATGCACCCCATTATTATTACTTTTGTGCTCTGGTTGGCATCTCTATGCATGTCACCACTGAGATCCCTCACCGGCAGGGAACTCTCAAAGTCGGCTTCCAAACCCACACAGCTGTGTTCTGAACCTGGCCAATTAAGTTTGACTGAAAAGTTCATCAGAGCCAAAACCTGGGAATAATTTCAAGGACACCTTTTAAGACCAAAGAAGGCCTTTTAGAACTGACTATTTCTGTAGATCCAAGTCACACAGGGCCTTTCATCTGCGTAGGAACACATGCACGACGCAAGGAGGGGAGCAGGCGCTGGTCTGAACCTCAAATCATCAGGTTTCTGAAACACACATGCTTTCCTGTTTAGCTTCCAGTCCCCCGAGGGGGTCATCTGGGCAATATCACTGCCGGAAATGCATCGAGAGGTTTTCAATGAAAATAAATTGCCTCAATCTTTGCAAATTATACAAGAAACTGTTGGTGTCACACCAGGGTCACAAACTTCACTCTCAGATCAACTCCAGGCTGAACGCTGGAGGCCACAGATGAGGAACGAAACCCCAGCGAGGCTCAGCCTGCCCTGACCTCAGGAATAGAGCCGCAAAGCTGGTTCTCAGCCCCAGGAAGCTCCCAGCAGACGCGATGGGAAACCCATCCTAGTGATCATCGTTAGTTTTTGCGTTACTTTTTGCTGCCCAAGGCTTTCCTGGCTGGGTCAGGAGCCTCCCAGACACCCTTGCTCCACCACTGGCCAAAGCCAACTCACCTCAAAGGCAGTAAGTATCTCAACTTCCGCAATACCTCCCAGGTTCAAGCCTCCCCTGATCTTCGGGCAGGTCTCAGGGGCAGACAGAAGAACACGCTGCATGTACCTTGCCTCCCACACTGGATCATGAACGCTTGGCTTGTATGTTTCCTTTTTGCAAGTCCCCTCCTTGCACCACTCTCCCTGAGAGTCCTGGAAGAGTGCAGCGTTCAGGTGAATGGCACTTGGGTTGCTCACAGGTATTTCAGGATGTGATTATTTAAGACAGTTCAGGCCTATTCATGTTGACACACGCATGTGCACTGTCTTAGTCTGCTAGGGCCCCCAGATTACCACAAAATGGGGGTGGGAAGCTTCAGGATCGGCAATTTCTTTTCCCCTAGTTCTGGAGACTGGAAGTCCAAGATCCAGCATTCGGTGGGGCTGATTTCTTTGGAGGCCTGCATCCTTGGCTTGAATGTAGCCATCTTCTTTTGGTGTTTTCACATAGTCTTCCCTCTGTGCATCTTTGTCCTAAATTTTTTTTTTAAGATTTATTTTAATATTTTGATAGAGAGTGAGAGAAGGGGGAGGGCCTAGAGCAGTCTCCATAGTCGTACGTCATCAGCTTTCGACATAGCTGCCTTCCACACAGGCAGGTGTGAGGACAGATAGGCAGGGTCCTCCTGCATCGGAAGCACTCCCCAGGAGCTGAACTGGGGCCTCCCACATGGGAAGCTCACCCCAGTTCAGCATATGGGTCTGCCAGGACTTGATCCTTGGACCTGGGGCTGTAAGACAAGCCCGCAACCTGCTGAGCCATCTCGGTTTCCCCTAATCTCTTCTTACAAAGGTACCAGTCAGGTTGGATTAGAACATACTCTAATGACCTCATTACCTTAATTGCCATTGTAAAGGCCCTATCTTCAACACAGTCACATTCTGAGGTGCTGATGGTTCAGCAAATGACTTTTAGAGAAGACACAATTCAGCCCATAGTAGTCAGATAGCAGAGCATGTGCCCATTAAAATTCTGACTTTCCCCGTTCCTTGACAATTAGCCAGATCACCCACCTTTGCGTTCCTTGAAAGCCACAGTGAGTTGGAGAGGAAGAAGAATCCAATAAAGTCAGCTGCTTCTGGTTGAAAGGACATTGGGAGGAAATGTTTGAACTTAATAACTGTGGGTCTCTGTCCTCATTTCCTTAGACACCCACTTCCCTTGTCATGAGAGATCGCCTGTACCTTTAACTTGGAGTGGGGACCAGCCACTCTGGCTTAGAACCACGCCCCCCACCCCCCCTCCCCGGCCTTCCTTTGGGAAGATTCTTTCCCAAAGGACTCACATGCCCTTGCTGGCAACAGACATCGCCATAGTGCCTACGGTGCTCTAGTTACTCTTGGGAACCCAAGTGGTAGGCCAGTGCTGAACACCTGTGATAACACAGGATAGAGGCCACCAGAGGGACCCACCTGGAGATGGCCCAAGGCTCCTGGCAGAGCCCACTGTGCTTCACACAGAGGCTTGAAGAGAGCTGTTCTGATCCTCACCACAGCTGCGCCACAACGTTTGCAGAAATCTACTCTAGGTGGGACAGAAGACACACTGACAGCTACCTTGAACCAGCAGCTCTGCTGTGTGCGACCATGAGGCAAAGCTGGCTCAGTTTACAGGAGGGAAGGCCAGAGGCCTAGACGAGAAAGGCTAGGGAGGAGGTGTGGTCTGCACTGAAGCTGGAAGGGACAAGATGGTCAGGCTGAGAGCAGGCAGGAGGGAGGCCCCAGAAGTGGGGGCCCAGCTGGAACAAGCACCAGCACCGGGGGGAGCCAGCCGTGCTCAGGGCCGAGAGAGGGAGCCCTGTTCGTCCAAAGCAAGTTCTCCAGATGCAGACATGGGGATGCTGCATGAATGGTACGGTTTCCAGAAAGAGCAGGGGGCTGGCCGTGCCTGTGGCCGAAACAGGCCCACGGACAGCAGGGGAGGCCAGCCGTGCTCAGACTCAGCACCCCTTGGGCATCTCCAGCACAGCTCTGCTCCACTCAGCTTTTTGGCAGGCCCCGGGCTCGCTCGCCGCTGTCAGCATTATTGCTTTCCAGGAATCGCCTGCTTTTTTTCACAGTATTTTTGCCAAGACGTGATGTTTTGCAAGCCCCGCATCGCGTTTCCTCCGCCCTTGTCGCTGATGAAGCCATTCATCTTGCAGCCCCAAGCGGTCTTGCCCCACCCTGCCCTCACTCCCCAACTCACCCCTGGATCTGGCTGAGGACCCAGGAGTCCAGGAAGTCAGAAGACAGGCCCGTCTGTCTCCACCAGAGTTGGCGACACGGAGGGGCTGCGGTATTCTCACTGCCCAGTAAAGACAACTGCGTGTTGGCAGATATTCCCAAGGGGCATAAATATCTCCGAGGCAGCCCCTGAGTTGGCAAGAGATAGGGTAGGATTGTTTCTGAGGATATTTTGACATGAATTAAGGGCAAGGGGCCCTTGCTAAAATATTTGTTTGAGGCCTGGGTTTAAATGTATCCCACTGCTCAGTGACTCTTACACCACTTAAGAATACCACCAAATATTTATTCAGATTCCCATTTATTGGGTCAAGGGGAACATACGTTTGCCTAGGGAAAAAGTGCTTCAAACTCGTCGGTTTCTATATCTGGAAATCATTTTAAACCAGGCTTGCAAATAAGCACTGAATTTCCCAGCCCACTGTTCTACTTTATCAATGTAGGCAAAGATGTCTTATGTCTGGAGGCTATATTGATCAAGCTAAGAGGCAGGCATTGTCCTGAAAGTTTTGTACGGGTACATAATCCAAAAGAGACTTCTGCTTTACCAGGAAACAAATTCAAAATTCGACATTAAAAACACCTGTGACTCTCAGCTTAGCACCCATGATAATACTCCAGGGAAGAACTGAATGCTGGAGTGATGGGCAACTGTGCCTTTAATCCCAGGCCTAAGGATTACACCCAAGATCAGATAATGTAGTAAGTAAGTGGCCAAGTCAAGATACAAATCAGGGTGCTATCTCAGCTTTTTCCCTTTAATCTGTCTTACATCTTTACCATCCCCACCTCCCCCACCCCACTTCCTCATACCTGTGCCTGTCTCTCAGCACATGGATTCAAGAACATTTATTGAGTACCCCTGTAACCCTGGCACTGTCCTAGGTAGTGCGGATGCAACAAAATGAGCAGGGCCCACAAGGACTCGCCCTCATAGAGTTTACAGAGCCAATAGGTAAACAAACTATATCTCGTGATAACTGCAATGAAAGAACTAAACTGAATGTTGAGATGGAGAATACCTGACTTTCGTCATATAATTTTTGGGCCATACCTGTCCCTGCCCCAAACCCAAAGACCAAGCTACAGACATGCTCCTGATAGCTGGAGCATTTGGCCTAGGTTACTTTTATTTCCACCCCCTGAAAAGAGATGTCTGTGCTCAAGAGGGGCCCCTGGTCCAACCCCTGGCCCAGCTGTGGGGAGTGGGACAGAAAAGAATGTCAGATCTACCCAGAGGAAGTGCTGAGGGGAAACAGGAAGTAAAGCAAGCAGAGACCCTATAGATTCTTAAGGCAAAAGAACATCTTCAGCTAGCAAAACTTTGACTCTCAAATCCTCTGAATCCAAAACAAATACATCAGGGCATACCCAGGGGGGTTTTCCTCTTCAGTGAGCTAAAGGGGAATCATAGTGAAGGGATATTCAAAGTCCTCCCTCTCTTTCACCTTCAGGGAATATGTGATTCTAATAGTGAGACTTTCAGGCCCTTAGCTAACGTTCGCCAGCTAGAAGAAAATGGAAACCTCCACTAGAGCACAGTAATCAGCCAGTGTGTTCACCTTAGCCTGGGACAGCACTGATCAGGAACAGAAACAGCAGGCAGGACGTCACCACTTTTCAGAGAAGCTTGTAGGAGAGTGAGATCTCTGTTGGAAATGTTTGTTGGAGGGAAGGAGACACAGAATGCAAATATATTGAGGCCATGAATTTACTCACATTACAACTCACAGACTCAAAGAAACAATTCTTTATTTTCTCTATAACTTCATCTGATATTCCTCATGAGTCCCTACCCCGCTGAGCAGTGGGAGCAACTAAGACTGGCCAATTAATAACAGTTCAGGCTTTTCCAGTTTAAACGGTCTCCTTTCAATGTAAATATTCAGTCAGTTTATTCAAAGTTCAAGTTAATTCCCTATAGGACTGGTCTTAACAGTCTATAGAGCAGCTCAGATTTCCTCTCCTGTTGCTTTGTTACTTTCCAAGATGGCAGCTAAGCGCTTGGAGGAAAGAAGGGTTTTCATGACTTTGAAGAGACCAGGAAGCTTTCTCTGAGCCTGTCTACTGGAAAGCTCGCCGGGTTTGTTATCTAGCTTCTGCTTGTCCCTTCGAGGCACCCAGGCATGTCGCTGGTCTGTTCCACACCGAAGTTGAGGACAGCTGGGAAGGGCCAATCTCTGGTTCTCCCTCTGACCCACTGAGTGGATGTCTTCCCCCTGGCTGGTACAGAGAAGTATGTGAGACAGTCTCAGAGTTCTAAGTTGTGCTTCTCTCAGTTTACCCAACAGTCTCCCCACCACCATCAACTCTGGGGCTGTTATTGTCAGAGGGGATATTAGGACAGGGGTGTGGTTTCTTGCTTCCCTTCTTACTGACAGCCCTCTGCCCGTGTCTCCAGGCCATTTTGGAAGTGGCCAAGAGCAGGAATGCCCAGCGGTCCGGAGCCTCCTTTTAGTATGCCCAGGGAAACACACCACCAACCCTGAGGGGTGGCGCTGCCCTTGCCTATCTGGATGTTTCTGATGGTAGCCCCATGGGACAGAAGTGTGTGAGCAAGATCCTTGATACTGGACCCAGTCTTTTCTCTTCTCTGTTTTCTGTATCCACAATTCCAAGTGCATGTAGGGTGGGTTCAAGTTCTTCCTTTCAACCTGTCATATCTTATCTCTACCCTAAGCCAGCCTCAGGCCTTATTGTCACTGGCTGAAGTTTATCTCATTCATAAATGTGGAAAAATTTGAGGATACAAAGCCTCCAGCCTTGGTTCTTGATACATTGAAGAATTTTGAGAAATCCTCACCCTCTCTCCAACATCTGGATTCTAAGATCATTGTCTTGCTGCAAAATTCTACCTTGGATGTCAGAAACATCTTTCTCTTTGCCTCCAATGCAATAATTCAAACTCTTTCCCAACCTCTGCCTGAGAGGGGAATGAAAGGCTCCAACTGCAGAAGGGAATGGGGAGGAGGTTCTGCCCACAAAAATGCAAAAGGTGAAAAAAGAGTCGTTTGCAAAAACAAAACAGAAACAAACCAACAAAAACAAAGAAACCCTACCACATTTCATAGACCTATGACTGAGACTCAGTCAAATGCTTGGCCTCAGTCTGACTGGCTCCTCATCTTAGAAGTGTGACACAAATACTTCAGGGGACAAGAATGGGCCTACCAGAGGCCCAGGGCCTGTTCCACCTTGTGTCCCCACTGGACACTCACTTATCTTTGTGTTCCTACTCTTCACACGGTCTAGAGATGGACTGCAACAGTCATATGACCTCACAGTAGGAGAACCAGGCCCTTCTGACTCTGACAGAAACTGAAGGGATAAGATGATGCCTTTTCAGTGTCAAAAGGAGGTAGAGAAGGACAAATGGGGCTTGACTCAATTGCTTTACAAAGTCACTAATCTGTGGCTGATCTTTTTTGCCAAGTGCCGGAAAGTTTTCCAGACAAATTGCTACAACTCTTAGAGACTCTTAGAGAAAACAACTGTGTGGATTCCTCACTGCCCTCTGTTAGGAGGATGCAGTGAGAAGAGTCAAGGAAAACCAAAGAGAAACAGAGTACAAATGCATGTGGACCACTTTCACGCATCAGCTTCTCCAGGAGCCACTTTACAGAGACAGAACTGTCACTTTTGATGATGTCCTGCATTCATGCAGCAGCTTAATTTTCAAAGCACTAGCACATCCACGACTTCCTTTTATCCTCTCAAAGGCCCGGAAGGTGGGTCCCATGAGCTTCGCCTTTGATAGATGCTCCCACCTCTGGGCCACGAAGAGGTTGTTTGAGATGCTCCCAGTGATCTGCTTCAAATAAATCCCATGACTCCCAGGGCGGGTTCTTTCCCTTGTGTCACAAAGAGGAGTTGGGCATAAACCTTCATAAAAAGGTAAAGGTTAAGTTGTGCTATTGAACAGTTTAGAGAGAAGTGGTTGACGCTTATAGATTCTTGCTGGACTTATAAACAGAAAACCTTGTTCTCATCCTGGCTCAGCCACTGGGTGGCCATGTGATTTTAGAGCAGTCGCTGAACCCCCATCAGCCTCAGTGTCCCTGTCCATAAAATAGGAGTAATAATAATAGTAATTAATGTGATGATGATGATGATGATGATGATAGTTGCTCTACTCAGCTCACAGGCTGGTTGACGGCATAAAAATATGAGCTATATCTATGCATTTGTTTCTCTGAATGTTGTGTTTTTGGAGGGTTTTATGACAGAACCCACCTTCGGAGCTGGTGCTGTGATGGCTCGATGCCGATACTTGCCACGTGCCCATGCTCCTGCTTTTGCTAACCTCATTTTGGATATCAGTGCTGGCATCTCTGCCTCCTTCTATTAGGAAAGAAAGAGGAAAATGGGTCTGCAGTTCAGAAGATATTCCTGCTTACAGATGACTGGAGGGAGAACGTGGCATGAAGATGGGAGAGGGTGGGGGCTCGTTGGCTTCTCAGTCTGTATGCTGTTATAGAAGAATCCTTTACAAAGCACTTTTACATCCTTTTCTCTTTGGGTCTTTAGAACAACCACATAAGTACACGAGCAGGACAAGTAGGATCGCCTGGGTATAAAGACTGGAGGGAGCATGGAGCTGACAAACGGTGTGATCATGACCCTGTAGTCCTGAACTCAAGTCTCCTGTGCACCCCAGGGGCACTCCTCCACCTCCTGGTGCTAGTTTTGGGGCTAGACTTTCAGCATTGAAACAAAAGACTTGAGTAACTTAAAGGCATTTTCCCCTCTGGAATTCAGCAACAGCCTCCATTGATATTCTGTGAGCATCTACTGCTTTTGGAGTGTTGTATCAACTTACAGACCTAGTTTGAGACCATGTTAGAGGCTCAGTATTGTGCTGGGACCCAACAGGGATGTTGAAGTAAAGTGCTTGATGACTTTCAAGATGTGTGAATCTGTTGGTGGGAACAGGACAAATATATGAAAAAACAAGGAATGATTTGGGCCAGA
This sequence comes from Craseonycteris thonglongyai, assembly GCA_004027555.1. Lineage (NCBI taxonomy): Eukaryota > Metazoa > Chordata > Mammalia > Chiroptera > Craseonycteridae > Craseonycteris > Craseonycteris thonglongyai. The sequence continues at coordinate 13,448 of PVKE010000550.1, read as the reverse complement.
ACTAAAACTCATACAGGGCATAGCACACACCAGGCTCTAGAATGTGATGAAGTAACAAATGACTGTATCGATTAGTTAAAACTGACTCATGGAAAACATACTATTAAGTGCTGGGTTAAATGGTTTGGGATATGAAGGATGCAGGGTTTGGATAGAAAGTAGACTAATGAAAGTGAGTATTGTTAGGGGAAGTGCCACGGAGGAGAGATTTAACTGAATGTTCATAGATGAGTAAAGATTTTGTATTGAAGACACAATAGATAAGAGAAAAAGAGAGCAACGTTTCAGACAGAGGACTATAAGTGCGAAGTATATACACCGTGATATACTGGAAATGATTAACATCCATCTCTTGGAGGAATAAAATGCAGCACTTGTCAGTTTCCATGGTATAAATATTCCCAATATGACCAATTTCAAGCTACCGGCATGCCATCACTGCATGTGGAGTTGGGAAGTAGTGTGCATTAACTCGCCATCATGGAGTATTTCCACCATAAAGACACATACAATAGAACACAATCTCAAGTGCACAAATAATAGTAAAATAGGTAGTAAGTTATGAGTTTTAAGTATTTGTTAACTTTTTAAACATAATGTATTTAACTTAAGTTTATGTCATTTACTTTTTAAGGAATGGCTATGTCTAACTACTGACTCACTAGTTTCTCAAAACTTGGCACTGGCTCTTGTGTGCCCTTGTGGACAGTTCCAGCATTCTATCACATGTACATAGGACAAAGAATCAGTCCCATGGGCATGGCCCATGCCAGAGGTGAGAGGGAAACACAATTCACGTCTTAGAGACCGATTATAAGGACTCGGAAGACAAGAAAACTGGTCTAGACAGAAGCGGGTAGGATATATGGAGGCACTGAGGCTGCTCATGCATGGGCACCACTGCCATGATGTTTGAGGAAGTCTGAGAGGGATAAACTGGAGAGAGGGTTGTGGGGAGACATAGGTCTGGAGGGTGGCCAGCTCAGAAGATGTGAGGTAAGGAGAGGTGGGAGGTAAAGGTGGCAAATCACACAAAGACAGGGACACTAATGTGAGAGGCAGTTTGACATAAACCCAAGCACAACTTGCATTTGGGGATAGGAAAAGGGCCAGTCAAAGACACATGAGTAGGCCTGGGTAACTGAGAGCAGAGTTAAAGCTCAGAGAACTAACAGGCCTGAGCAAACTGGGAAAGAAGATGGTCCCTTGAACCTGCAGGATGGAGGCAACAGTCAGGAAGGCATAGCAGTAGAAATGTCTTAGGACAACTGTAAGGAGATATGGGACTGGAACTTGGGGGACAAGAGTGTCCTAGAACATGTCAATTTAGGAGTCTCAGTCCAGAGGTGGCAGAAGAAGCCTTGAGGGGAATACACACAGAAAAGAACACTTGAGCATTGCCATACTGTTATTTGGAAAGTAGGAGGAGGAAGAAGTAGAGAAGATTCCAGATAAGAAGCCACCAGGGAGTAGGAGAATCAGAGGAAAGGGTCAGAGTTGTCAAGATGGGCAGTTTCCAAAAGGGAAGAGTATATGAAACACATCAGTGATGTTGAGTAAACTAACATAGAAAAACAATAAGTTCTCAGAGAGAAAGAGAAACAGTAATGGAATTTAATTCCATTTCATGAAGAAAAATAAATTCCTCTATTTCAAGCAAAAGCTGTCTTCTTGGCCTGGGTATGTGCCTCAGTATGGCACCTCACTCTGCCTTTGTAGACATGAGCTCTTTGTTTCAAAGATGGATGTTCCCAGCCAGTCAATGTAAGTGCGTATTTGAGAATCTCACCGTGGCAAACAAGTTCTAAAACTAATCGAGAGCTTCTCAGCAGTCAACAATGATGAAAGAGCTGAGATTACAGAAGTTAAATTTTTATAAGCAACTAGGAGTACACCATATGCAGCCTGAGATAGTTGTCTCTCCTAGAGATAGGAAATTGAAATCTCTGAGATCATCTGGAGGCAACTTTGATCCCAGTTGCTTCCTTCGAAAAGATTCTCCATGAAACCTGAAAGCACAAGTCTTGGCCCCTTAGAATAAATCAGTTTTAAATGGCCCAAAATAACAAAGTATAAATACAGTCGTCTTCTTAAAGGAATGTGCTGTATATGTCCATTGTTTGTTACAAATGCCAGAGATCCCCACAAATGGCCTGCAGGGACCACTATGTCAATAATGAGCACTCTTAAAAATGCAAAAGCCAATTCGATAGTATGTCCATTGTTCTTATTTTGGATTACAGATGTTGAGAGAGAAAACAGATCTCAAGCCAACTAGAGCAAAAGATAATATCCCACACACTGTGTTTAATGTATTTAAACAGCAGTAACAGAAACCAAGCTTACTCCATAGGTTTATTTCCAAAACTGAGTAATTTCTACAATTCTTTTGCTGCATAAAGTGCTGAAAACAATAGCAACAATCATTACATTCTTCTTTTATTTTATGATGCATTTCATTATTTTCCCTTTGGTGTTGTCTTATTTATTTGTTCTCCCTTCACCCCTGACCCTTTCAAAAGGCCACTCATGCTCCTACTTTTTTTTTCTTTTCATTTTTGTACTTGAATGATAACAATCTTTCTGAACTCTTTATGATATGTATATATTAAAACCTTCCACATATCGCCGCACCAGGTTTTAATTAGGGGAAGACGACTTTCTGATTTCATCTTCTTAGCTACATGGAGTTGTGCTGGAATCAGAACAACAGGAGAAATAAATAAAAATGACAAAGTTGTTTGTTGGCAGGACTTTGGGGAAGCAGGCACACCAATCTTTGCTGGTGGCACCATAAACTGAAAAATAAAATCTTCTTCAAGAGCAATTTTGCAATATGTGACAAGTCATAAAAATTATCCTCCTCTTTGACCTGCTAGAGCCTCTTGGGGGGAAAAAAATGTCCCAAGGAGTAATTCCAAGGAAACAAACATATTTGTAAAAAGATGTTCCAAGACCTGCTGTATATGAACATGAATACTTGGAAGCAGCCCAAGTCCCCGGCTGTGAGGAAGTGGTTTAGGCAGACTGCTCTATTAATATAATGGAATATTAAATGGTCACGAGGAAGGACGATTACAGGGAGGATTATGAAATCTGGGAAGTATCACGCAAAAGCATTCTAAGTAGAGAGTAGAAAATAGGCCAGTACACAGGGTAAAAGGTAAAACTGTAGCTTTTATAGGAGAGTGTAGGATGTAAATAGGAGGGTAGGCACCTTAGCTTTTATTTCACCTTGCCTTTTAAATGGGCTTGTTTGGGGGAAGCCAGGATGGCTCAGTGGGTTAGGCGCTCACTTTGCAGCGCCGGGGACCAGGGATCGAATCCTGGCCCCGGCCCGTGCGGAACCATATGCTGAACTGGGGAGTTCCCCCAGTTCAGTTCTCTCTCTGTCTCTGTATCTCTCTCTCTCCCTGTCAAAAATAAAATAAATAAATAAATAAATAAATATTAAAAAAAAAAATTAAATAAAAATAAATGGGCTTGTTTGACCTCATTGTTTGTTTTATTCAGAGACACCAAGAGACCGAAAGAGACATGATGCTTAATGTCATTTGAACCTCAAATAACAATTTTAAAGAAGGCAAGCTCTGTATGTTTACCAAAAGTCAAAAGCAGGACTTGAAAAGGTTGAGAAGTACTGAGTTTCCTCTTGCAATTTGTTCTAGGTATTTACTTAAGTTGTTTAATGATGGCATTTGAACTGGATCTCCAGACATCCCATTGAAATTGCCCATACTGACGCAATCTAGCCACCCACAACCATCCTGAGGTGCAACCCAGGATGCACCCAGGATACGACCCAGAATAATGGCCTTCTAGCAATTCGCCAAAGAAGAGAGTTTGTACAAGATGGTCTCACTGAGATAGCAGTGGGCCAGCACACTTAAAGACAACCTTTAAATGGTCCAAGGTGAATTCTGTCAAGCTGCGTAGATGAAATGGAGGACCAAGTAGTCCCTCTGAGTGTCTGACTGAAAAAGTCCTGTGATTTTGTTATGCATTTAAAGGGACCTTCTGCCGTGTCAGCAGACAGTAGGCCCTCTCCATACCCAGGCTCTGGAGCACAGTTCAGCACCACATCAGCGCCCTGCCTTCCAGCTCTGTCTGTCTTTAGCAGCTCCATTGCCATTTCTAGGGGCTTCTGACTCCCACTGTCCCCAGCCTAAATGAGACTCACACCAGAGCCTCTCTTTTCCCTGCAAGCTGTGGCATGTCTGTAAATGTTTACCAATCAGCTCTCTGGAAAGAAGAGCTTTACAGTCTTCGGCAATTACCATGGTGTAAATACTGCTACCATGACCAAGTTCTAGCTACCAACATGACATCACTAAGTACAGAACTGAGAAGAGAAGGGGAAGCCGGGAGGGCTCAGCAGGTTAAACACTTGCTTTGCAGCCCCGGGAACTGAGGATCAAATCCCGGCCCTGGCCCATGTGGACCCATATGCTCAACTGGAGTGTGCTTCCCATGCAGGAGGCCCCCAGTTTGGTTCTTGCCCCCAGTTCGGCCCCTGACTTGAGGGGGCGTGCCTCCCATGTGGGGGGGGGGGCCCAGTCCAGTTCCCATCCTGCATGGCCCCTGCCCACCCATGTGGAAAGAAACCATATTGAAAACTGATGACGTACAATTATGAAAACTGTTCTGGGCCCTCCCCCTTCTCTCTCTGTCTCTGTCAAAAACAATAAAATAAAATAAAAAGTTAAAAGAAAAAAAAAGAAGAAGAAAAGTGCATTAGCACACCACTATGTAGCATTTAAACCACACAGATATGATAGACATAAATACTCTCAAGAGCACAGATCATAGCAAAATGTAATAAAATAATTAGGAGATGAAGAGTTTTGAAGATTTATTATCTTTTCCTGTCATAAAATGTATTTAACTTTAAGCTTAAATTTTTAAGCTTAAAATGTTAATAATAACGTTTGAAATTTTAAAACATTAATAATAGCTCACAAGGGGAAAGCTGGGATGGCTCAGTGGGTTAAGTGCTCGCTTTGCAGCCCCGGAGCCTGAGGATCGAATCCCGGCCCCGGCCCAGGCAGACCCACATGCTGAGCTGGGCTGTGCCCCCAGTTCAGTTCTTGCTGGGGCCTATGCAGGAGGCTCCCGGCCCAGTTCCTGCCCTGCGCAGCCCTGTGCCCACCTGTGGAGTGAAACTATATGGAAAACTAATGCTGTCAACTATGGAGACTGCTCTGGGCCCTCCCCCTTCTCTCTGTCTCTCTCTGTCCGTCTCTCTCTCTCTCTGTCAAAAAACAATAAAAATAAATCTTTAATAATGGCTCACAAAATTCCTGCAAAGTTAACCATCAGTTCTTGCAAGCCAGCTGCAGCACCTACAGCTCAATACACCAGCCCCTCCCTTCGTTGAAATGTAGGCCATGAAACGACTGGGCCACAGTCTCCTGGTTGGGTGACACTGACCTAGAAGCTCTCTCCTCCCGCGGTTCTGGGACAACACATTGTTGTGATTTTTCTGGACATTTCTGGCATACCTTCTCCTCATCCTGTCTGGGTTCCATCTGTTTCCCCCACCCCTTTGGCGTTTTTGTGTCCTTGGATTTTCATTCTTGACTTGTGTCTCTTTTTATCTCATTCATCTCTCACACATTAATGACGCCAAAATGATTCCAGAATTTGCAGCTCAAATCCTGACTTTTCTCCTAGGTTCCAGAGGGGTCTGAGGCATCTCCAACTAAATCCTTACCTTTTGCCTTAGGCTTGATATTTTTCATGCCTTCCTTGTAGGGGGCAAGGATATTTCTACTCATTCCTAATTCATTTGCAAATATTGACTGAGTATTTAACATAGACCAGGCAAACAGATATATTTTACGCGTCAGATACTAATAAACACAGTGAAGGGCAAGGCATTTTAAAGTCGTTCTCGGTTCCTTTCTCCTTTACTTTCCGCATTGAATTGGACAAGAGGATCTCTCTCTTTACTGTTTACCTGTCCCTTGAATGGAAACATTCCAAAGTGACATGGCCTTCACCTATGATTCCATAGCCTTTGGCCTGGCCTCCCTGCTACCAGTTCTTGCCTGATCCAAGTTCCACATTATCTCTGGAACTTTCCAAACATCCATCTCATTGTAACCTCACCCCTCTCTTGTTAAATACCTGGCATGCTATACAAAGAAACTAATTTTGTCAGTTACTTGCCATGTGTGAAAGCCTCAGTGAGCACACACACATACACACATACACACACATTTTACTTATTTCTATATCCCAAATAGTTACAGAAAGGAGTTCATTATCCTTCCAACAACTTGCTGAATTTGTACTACTTTGCACTGTGCACTCGACCCTGTCACAGTCTGGCCCGTTCTCTCACTGGTTTCCTCTCCACGACCCCTCCCCACCCCCTCTAAAGCCCAGCCTCACTGCCTGACTTTACATTTGAAGTGATTTCTCCACCTTTCAACTTTTCTCACCTGTCTCCTCGTCCAGGGGTGTTCGTTTTACTTTCTCTCCCCAGTGCCGATGCCTCTACACTAGAGTTAGACGCCTCCCTCTTAGGCACGCCTTCCCCCCTCAGACCCTCACCACCATCCTTTGCCCCAGGAAGCTTCTTCTCAGCACTTCCACAGCCCTTTGCTCATAACATGCTTGTGTTGAGCACTTACTACGTACCTGGCACAATTCTGGACACTGGGAATAAAGGGATGAATAAGTCAAAGTCCCTGCCACATGAGGCTGGTGTTCTCGTGGGAATAAATGGAATGAAAACATGTAAATAATTTCAAAAAGCAGTGCCTGCTATAAGACAAAGTGAGGGGCAACGAGTTAGGGGGAAGCAGTTCCTGGTTTGGTCAGGGGACCTTCACTACTGCCCCCAGGGGGGGACAACCACAGTACAAACCACTGAGTATTAGAGCTGGTATCTGCGTCCACATTCATCTCCATCAGTCAGTGAGGCAGGGATCATGTCTAATTTCTCTTTGCTCCATATCACTTAGCATATATACACAGTCAGTATTTACTGAATGAATGAATGAATGAATGAATGAATAAATAACTAAATAAATGGGCTTTCATAGATGATTTGTTTGGGGCATGGAACCCAATCGATTACCAAATATTTCAAATTCCAAAAAAATTCTTCTGATAGCTTAGTAGAAAATCCTGGTAACACAATAATGCATCTCATTTTTAAGCTATTCATATCACGCCACCTGAGTTGCTCCTTCTTGTCCCATTTTCTCCCCATGACCTTTGTATTAATACCACATCCAGCCATACGACAGAGAGATTAAGATTGCGTCAGACTTTCCAATTTGGAAAGCACAAGTATTATTTCTGTCTTGGAAGCAGTTCAGTCCCAGGCATATCAATGCCAGGATCTGTTCCCAAGTTAATCTATTTCTCCATCTATACCATTCATGAATCAACCTATTTGACCTCACAGGAAACAGAGGAAGCTGAGAGAACTCGGCAGCTATAGGAGAAGCAGCTATAGCTCCCTTGTTGGGAAATTCATAGAAAAGCATCAAAAGGAGACAGTCGTGAGATGTCCACGGTGTTCTTCACATGCTCACAGATACATGCAGCAGATAGATGGAGGGGGAAGCCCTGAGAATTTTCATCCTTCTACCTTGAAAGTAGAAAAGCGCATTTGGCAGTTGTGGGTGCGATCACATTTCACATTATGTGGGGCTCCCTAACTTTACATTACTTTTTACTTGGATGGAAAAATAGCACATATTATTTTATCACTAGTACAATTACAAGAAGTACAAGAGGAAATAGTATTTCAGGTCCTAATTCTGTGGTTTTAACCCCAGTACCTTATATCTTATATGCTTGCTCTCAATTAATTAAGATTGGCATGTGTGTGTGTGTGCATATATATTTTATTATTTGCACAGACTAACATGTTGCTGAAAGAAGTTAAGCAATTTATAAAGTCACTTAAAATATAAGATTGTATGACAAAAATGGGCTAAGATGTATCTATATGGTCTTTACTTGAAATGACAATGATCATTTCAAGAAAGATCAACTCTACATACTGGAGTAGATCTTTCTTGCTGAGATTTGCTAAAAACATAATTAAATCCTTCTGGATTAGTTCTCAAGGCTCCAAAGAAAATAACAGTGCTGACAGAAGCCCAGGGTAGTATGTCTGAGAACGGGGAAGTTTATGTTGCACGTTTCAGGCGTACATTTGCACAATAAATGAAAGGAAATCATTTTTTGAGTGGTGAACAGTGGTAAAATTCTAAATACTTTAAGTTCTGAAACTTGATGCTAAGATCTCTCAACTCCTGGACACCTACAGTCCAGAAAGTCTCCAGGCAATGCTGTGATGGACAAGGGAGGCAGGGGGAGAAGCAAGAGTCCAGAACATTCTCTAAAACAATAGTTACTACATTTTTATTTCATATCGGCTTGTAGGAGGAGAGAAAGATGTAGGAGGTGGGCAGTCATTAGAAAAGAAGAGAAACAATAGAGGAACTCGGAACAGAACCGTGGATATGTGTGTAGATGGCGTGGGAAGGGAGGATAAGGGGCAGGAGTTAAAATGTGGGTCTGGCCCAAACTGGCCTGGGTTCTAACACCAGCTCTGCCCATTACCAGCTGTGTCCATTACCAGCTCTGCCCATTACCAGCTGTGTGGCCTGGGGCAAGATCACTTAGCCTCTTTATTATTCTTAGCTCCCTCTTTGAAGTCAGGGAGTCAAACTAAAAGACCTCTTGAGAAAGTTCCCCTGCCCTGCTGGGGGTGGGGTGGGGGCAGGGGGCAGGAGAAGTTCACTTCCATTATCCTGAGCAGGTCCTGGGTGCGTGAAGCCCAGGGCTTGGCCCCCAGGGCCCGGCCTAGATTCCTCCTTAGCTTGTCACATCTTTGCCTTAAATAACCCACTACTGAAAAGGTTGGTGGTGAAAGACTTTGGTGTATCTTTTTGGAATATTTGCTTTTCCTTCCTTAGTGGTTTACAAACCCACCATCCTAAATTCAAGGTCCTGTGTTTCTTCTTACAAATCACAGAGATATGGCCTTAAAATTGACCTTTTTGGTTTTCTTCAGTGTGTGCCGGCAGGTGTGGAGCAAGGAGCCCTCACCAGTCCTTGCTTTTTCCTAATGTTCTATAAATTACTTTTTGCAGATGTACTAATGAAGGTTTCCTTCACATACAAACTCTCTAGAATAAGGTGACCAGATTTTAACATTGGTAAAGCGGGACACCATTGACCGGGGGGGGGAGGGGGTTCTTGATTAAAAATTGGGTCTATCTCCCGCCGTTCCCTAGCTTGTCGTGCATTCTTTCCAAAAACCGGGACTTTTTTAAAACGCCGCGGGACGTGGGACAAATTGTTAAAAATCGGGACTGTCCCACCAAAAGCGGGACGTCTGGTCACCTTACATCTAGACCCACATGAAAACTTGAAAACAGTTCATTAACACCTTACAGCTAGGAACAATTAAGCCCAATTTATTTCATCTCCTGGAAAGGATCCTGAAGTATCTTAATTCCAATGGTCAGCTTGGGATGAAGGACTTCAGACTACAGCTGCTGAGGATCTGTGAGGAAGCCCACCAGTCCACTCACCCCGGGGTCTCCTGACGTCCAGAAAGAACAGAGGACAAGGGCAGGCCTGTGTCTCCCTGGAGAGCGTGGTTAGGTAGAAAGCCCGGAACTACAAACATGACCTTGATGGAGTCACAGGATGACTTAAAACGGGACCCAATGAGAGGACCTCTATAGGTGGCCACCACACACGTTGCCTGAGGATTTCCTCTCCACTGAGCCCTGTGCTCAGCTCACTGAGACTGAAGGATATAAATGCAAAGACCAAGCTGAGGGAGGTAGCCCTGGTCACTGGTCACCGCTACCCCACCTGCCTCCAGTTCATGACCTGGTTACTAACAGAGTCTGCTCCTAAAGTCCATGGGGACTTCTGTAATAGTTTCAGTACCCATGGCATTGCACTTTCCCTAGCTGTGCTTTGAATGGCTCGTATGGTTTTCAAGCGTTTGTGTTTCTTGCCATCGAGAGTGAGCAGAGGAGGCGCAGTACACTCTTCCTGATGAGTGAGCTCCCTGAAGGCGTATTCATGGCCTCATCCAGTATTTACTGACCAGGCGCTCCATACCAGGCACTGGTCTGCTCCCTGGATTTATAGTGGTGAGCAAAACAGACATGGCCTTAACACCAAGGGGACTTAGAGTCTAGTGGGTAGGACAGGGGCCCAGTCCACAAAACAACAACAAATATAGCTGTGCGCGCTGCGGGAAGCATCCTGGAGTGGAAGCAGGCACTACGAGACAGCATACTGGGGGTCTTAATTAGATTGGGAGGGGGTCCGAAAGGGCTTCTTTGAGAGTCATCTCAAAGATGAGGGGGCCCTTGCCAGGGGTTGATTTAGGGGGAAGACTGGTGAAGTCAGAGCCCAGTGAGAGGTGGAGATGGGGGAGTAAGAGGAGGCTGGGAGGTAAGGATCACACAAGGTCACGGGGACATGTGAAAGGCTTCCCTTCTAAGTAGGTGCAGTGGGCAGCCATTGGGAGGTTTCAGGCCGGGTTGTGAGGCCATTTAGGTTCTCCTCCAAAGAGACCACGCTGGGAGCAGGAGAGAAGGCCAGAGACGGACGCAGTCACAAACATCTGAGCGCTCGGCTAGGAGGCGAGTGGCTACTGCAGCTGAGAACTGTCGGTGCTGGACCTGGGATGGGGCAGTGAACAGATTACAGACACACGGAGAAGGTAGCACAACAGAGCCTGGTTGTGTTACAGGAGACTGAGTTGCAAGGGCAACTCCGTGGATGGTGGCTCCGTTTTCAGAAGCAAAAACAGTCAAGGAGCGGGTTTGGGCGGGAGGCCAAGAGGTCAGCTTTGGGGGCCCTGAGGTTAAGGAACCCATGAGAGCGCCAAGTCAAACTGGAAAGGGGGTGCGAACATCTGGGGCTCAGAGGGCGGGGTGGAGGCTGCTCCCTCCATGCTGCCCAGTAGGGCTCCACGTCCACTAGCCAGGCTTCACAAATGGCCACCACGGGATCCAGAATGCTCAGCGAAGTCTGCCATTTACCCAGAGGCCCTCTGCACCCCATTGTCAAGAAGGTTTAACAGTCAATGTTGCAACATTTTGAACATGTTAAAATCTAACCACACGTGCTCCAGTTAATTGTCAAGCAGGCATCAAAAAAGTTAAATTCATAGTAAGTATCAAACTTACTTTATTTATCTTCAAGCTTCCTCCCCTATTACAGTTTATATACTCAAGTCCCAGTGTAATAAAATCTGGATTAAGCTGTTGTAGAGCTTAATGGAGCCAAATCCAGATGCCAAGTTTCAGTTAATACATTTTAAATGAAAACACACCAGCGAGATTTAGAACAAGGGTCAGGAATCATAAAATAAATACCACAAAATAATTCTCCATTGTGAAATGACCGGTGTCATGCCCCAGGGAGTCTGAAATCTCTTCTGAATTCAGTAATCTTTTCACTTGGAGACCATTAGCAAACTGTTGGCAGGCTCTGCCCTTACCTTTAGAAAGGGAAAGAGAAGGAAGTGTAGACAGGGAAGCCAGAATCTTGTCTATCTCTGTTTCTAAGCTTGGCTCTAGGCACTGACAAAATATTATTGTTCTGGTTCAAGGGAAGACACTGACCAAGCAACCACTAGGCAGTAGAGGGTTAGGGCCTGAGGATAAAAAAAACACAAAACCCTGGTTGTGCAAACTTCTAGAACCTTCTAAAAGCTGAAGGAACTCTGAGGATACCTTGGTCTGAGGGCTACAGGTGGTGGAGCAAATTAAAACTGCTTTCCACCCACCCCTCTAGTCTAAAACCCATTTCATTATGAATCCTGTCAGAAAACGCAATTCTCCTCTCAGAGGAGGCACTCTCTCCTACAACTATTCTTCACGGTGGTGATGGTGAAGCAGGGCCTCGCTGTTGACTGTGGGGGGTTGCCCTTTCTGTGCCCACCGTCTCTTTCCAACCTCCACAGGCACTTGGCGTTTCTAGCTAATACTGGGCAATGCCAGGCCCTGAAAAGGCCACGCTGTGTGGCCTCCGCAGGGGCTCAGAGCTCTGTGTTCTGACACGCAGTGCCTGGGATTCAGAGTCCCTCTAGACATGGCGGGAAGGTCATGAGCTCAGCGTGTTTCTCACAGGAAGACATCCCAGCAGGACGACCCTCTATCGGGTATCACTGTCGGGGACCTTGCCAAGTTTTTGCCCCCTGGCTCAGCCTCTCCTGCCAGATCTCATAGCACAGTGACTAACTGAAGCGCCGCCTTCGTAGTTCCAAGTGCCCCTCTCAGGGAGATGGTACCAACCCCTGGTGTGAATCAATGTCAGGGAAACCCCAGAAGCGTCTTCGCTGTACCTGAGTCACATCCAGGCCTGGCACAGTCACCAGAAAGCTGTTTGTAGCCTCTCTGGCCACAGAATTAATCCAAGATGTGTCCCCTCACAAGGGTTATCTGGATCTTTCAGGGAAACCCAGGGCTTTTCCTGGTGGGTCTCCTCTGCCACTCCCCCTCGCTAGCTCTGTCTCTGGGCTTGGCCAGCAATCCTGGGCTGGCTGAGTGGCAGGCCGTGTTGCCCCCTTCGCCTACCTCTCATGGGCCTCAGGGACAGCACCTACCACCCAACCGCCACATCACAGCTTTTTCTCCTCACACAGGGTTGGGATACCTGTTCCTTGACACTACGGCCCAGGAAGAATCACTGTCAAGAAATGCTCCAGTGGGTTTTGATGTTTCTTGAACGTGAGGGTATGAGGGTACAGGCACAGTTTAATTCTACGAGCAGAGCTGCTGAAATAGTGGCTGGCTGGAGGGACTGACACCGCGCTACCACTGAGCCAAGGCTGGAGTAAATGTGGCCACACATCTGACCTGCGTTTCGACAAGATCATGTTTCTAGACCCTTCTACGTCAAAAGCAGCAATGCCTACCGCAAATGGAGGTTTTGTCCCTGAAAAAGTGATGTCAAAGAGAGAAGTGATGACAAGCTTGTAAGCTATATGTATAGTGCTATTAGTTCATTGGTCCCCAACCCACAGGGGATTCCAGGTGGACAAGATGACTAGAGAAAAAGGACACTTTTCTGAGGGCTTACACATCCAAGCATTTATGAAATTTAATGTTAACTGATGGAGGCACAAGAGTGGGGTCATTGCCCAGCGTGGATGACTCCCAGCCTCCCCATTGGGCAAGTGGACTGTGGCGGTCTCCAAGCCAAACCATGAGTATCATTTCCCCTAATTAAATACACTCTGAAGGGGGCCTGTGTGGGGCTGCCAGGCCTGTGACAGCTTTGGAAAGCCGAGCCCTGTAGCCACCACGTCTGGCTCAGAGCAAATAAACATCCATCGACATCTTGGCCCAAAATGTAAACCTAAACTTTCAGGGGAGTTCCTTTCCAAGGTTGGGCCAGGATTTTTTTTCTTTATTATTACATATATATATATATATATATAT